>JASTWK010000455.1:0-141923 GCA_030770225.1 Temnothorax unifasciatus | reverse complement strand
TGAAGTTTTTGGAGTGTCAATTTGTTCTTCTTCCTCTTCTTTTTTCTCTTCTTTCTCCTCTTCTTTCTCATCTTCTTCGTCCGATTCTTGTCCGGAGTTTACTTCATTGTTCATTTCTTCGTTTATTTCATGAGCGGTGGTCGATTCTTTAATCTCTGGTGATTCCGTCAGTTTATGCCAATCTGAACTTAGAGAAGCTCCAAAATTTTCTTCCGTGGCGTTTGGTTCGCACTCTAGATCCTCAATGAATCGTACGTCACGCCTCTTTAAAATCGTCTTTGTACCGGGAGCCCACAATCTATAAGCCTTGGATTCTTGCGAATAGCCAACCAATATGTATTTCTTTCCCTTTGGCTCAAATTTGCCCCTAGAGGGTTTCTTCTCGAGGGCGATGACCAAATATGCGCATAAAACCGACGTATGGTTTTTCATTGACCAAGCTTCTATCGGCGTCGAGTTCTCCAGTATCTTCGTTGGACACCTGTTACGAATATAAGCCGCAGTATTTATAGCTTCAGCCCATAGACTTTTGGGAACTCCAGATTGGAGCAACATACAGCGTGCCATTTCCACCAGGGTCCTATTAGCACGCTCAGCAACACCGTTCTGTTGAGGGCAATATTCGACGCTTAGTTGTCTCTTGATTCCTTCTTCTTCAAGAAAATCGTTGAATTCCTTAGATAAATATTCCTTTGCGTTGTCGGTACGAATTTTCTTTATTTGGCAACCTGTTTCTTTTTCTACGCGTTTTTGTAGGCCTTGAAAGCTGTTATTACATCTGATCGCTTCTTCAGCATCACGACTTCTACGTATCTGGACTTGTCATCTATAAATGTAACGAAGTATTTGGCTCCGCCTAATGAGGGGACATTCATGGGGCCACAGATGTCAGAATGCACTAGTCCAAGCCTTTCCTTCTCCCTCCTAGTCGAACTTTTATAGGGAAGTTGATGAATCTTGCATTTATTACAAACTTCGCAATCAAGTATTTTAGAATTACCTTTTATGTTTAGACCGATTACCATCTCCTGAGAACTTAACCTGTTTAGGTCTCCTTGTCTCCTTGATTTAAATGGCCAAACCTCTGGTGCCAGCGTAGAAGGCTGTCGTTTCCAATGTCGCGTGCTGCCTGGGCTTGTGGTTGTTCAATTTCATCTAAAACATACAACTGACCTTGTCTTTTAGCTATTAACGCTGTAGAACCATCACGTCTATTAACGAACGCGCATTTCTTCTTAAATGTCACTGTATAACCGTTATCTGTCATGCGAGATACTGAAAGGAGGTTTACTTCTAAAACGCGGCACTAACATTGCGTCTTTTAATTTAATGTCATTAACTCTACTGTCTTTCAACGTCACTTTCATTTTTACATCTCCAACACCATTGGATTCAACGGAATTTTCTGCAGCTGTGTAAACTTTGCACTTCTTATTCGTGTCTATTTCATGGAACCTCTTCTTGTCGTGACACATATGGCTTGTTGCACCACTATCTAGACACCACTGCGTTGACTCTTGCGGTCCAGTGTATTGGGCACATGCGAACATAGCGTCTTGAACATTATGTCCTGTATGACGTTTTGATTTGCTCCTGCATTCTGCCGATTTATGCCCAATTTTGTCGCACTTATAGCATTTTCCTGTAAACTTGTAGTTCTTCACGTGCTTCGTATGAGTGTCTTTCGCGTTCTTATTATGTCCTTTATTATTCGCCGTTAACGCGTTATTTTCTGAACTCTTGCAATCATCTTGATCGATGCGTCGTGCTTCTTCTTCGTCTTCGAAGTTTCGTCTTGAGAAAATCGATCGTTGGTATGTTATCCCGTGATTCCATAGCGACACAAAAGTTTTCGTATTCGGATGGTAATGAGTTCAACATTATTATCGACGTTAATTCTTCCGGTAGTCTTATCCCTGCATCTTCTAACTGCTCTACTTTATCGACGAAGCTATTCAGATATTCCATCATGCTCTGTCCTTGTTCCTTCTTCATACGATACAATTGCTTGTATAGGACGGATTTTCTTACCGGGCCTCTGGATTCGTATATGCTTCTTAGTTTCTCCCATGCCTCGTGCGATGTTGTTGCCTTTTTAATGTGATTCAGCTGATTTTTTGAGGTACTCAGTAGAATCAATGCCAATGCCTTCTCGTCCTTCAATATCCACGTGTCGTTATTTTCAGGTGTACGAATTTCTGCTCCATTTGTATATTTCCATAATTCGTTGCATACGAGTACACTTTTTATTTGGATCTTCCACGATTCGTAGTTGGTATCGTTCAGCTTTTCGATGTTTTGCGTTCCGATATTGACCGACATGGCGGACTCTCTAGAATGTTCCTTTTATAAAGCGATAGGATTTAGGCTGGCACTCTCACTCGTTTCTTATTTGCGCTCTGGGCCCATAACCTGTTGGGCTGAGGTTCGGATAGAACACACACACTAATTATATGCAATATACAGCAACGTATTTATTCGGTACAAAGACTCACAGAACCAATGCAGTGTGCGTACAAAACGAGAGTGCACCAAATCGGGGGATAAAGAGCAATATATATATGTGAAGAGTAGCGCCACGATACGGCGAGAAACGCAAACAGAATTCACAGTATGGCGCGGTTTATAAAATAAAAAAAAAGAATTATTATCAACTCTACTAAAGAAGAACGCATTGATTAACGCTAGTCCTTACTCCAACAGCTTCCTATGAATTTTGTATCATATCGACTATCAAAAATTATGAAATAACCAATACATATTTTTGTAGAAAATTTAACAATCCACAAAAAAGGTCTCTCATATTTTTTTCATAAATATAACCATTTAGACGATATTAAGGTTTAAAGTTCAAAGTTTTAAACTTTAATATCGTCTAAATGGTTATATTTATGAAAAAAATATAAGAGACCTTTTTTGTAGATCGTTAAATTTTCTACAAAATTATGTATTGGTTATTTCATAATTTTTGATAGTCGATATGATACAAAATTCATAAGAAGCAAAAAACAAGTTTTATAAAATTTATCAAATTTTAACTTTGAATATCTTTTGAACGGTTAAATTTATGAAAAAATTATAAGAGATCTTTTTTGTAGAGCGGTAAATTTACTACAGAAAATCTATGTGGCGCAATGCTGTATTACTGTTTGTTAGATAGTTATAAAAATTTTTCTATCTTACTAAATAAAAAATAAAAAATCGCGATGAGCGACCTGTTAATATTAATATTAAGGGCTAAAATTTCAACAGGTATCTTATTTTACCTTTCTGGAAGTATATATGCTATTCGTAAAATAAAAAAAAAGTTGCCCCAAAATGACACCCTAATATATATATATATTAGGTTGGGGAAAAAGTAATCCATTATTTTTTCGCGAGATGGCTCTAGTGATATATATCACGTGATGTATGAATCGCATAGGTTCATACTTATACTTGTTGGAAGTGACATTCCGTACTAAAACAAATTCTATAACTGTTTTGTGATTGGTCGATTCAGTTGTGAGTTATAGCGCGTAAAAGATGGACGTCAACAAAGAGAAAAATTCGGTATATTTTACAATTTTGCTTCGATAAAGGCGAAAATGCAAGCCAGGCGGCTAAAATTGTGAATGGTGTTTATGGTCCCGATACTGTCACAGCCAATCACGCGCAATTTTGGTTTCGTCGATTTCGTTCCGGTAATTTTGATGTTAAAGATGCACCTCGCACAGGTAGGCCCGTCGTCGAGAATGTCGATAAAATCATGGAAATGATCGAAGTAGACCGGCATGTTAGCAGTCGTAGCATCGCCCAGGAGCTGAAGATCGATCACAAAACAGTTTTTAAACCATTTACATAAAGCTGGATTTAAAAAGAAGCTCGATGTTTGGGTGCCACACGAATTGACGCAAAAAAACATGATGGACAGAATTTCCATCTGCGAAACCTTGGCCAAACGGAACAAAATCGAGCCATTTCTGAAACGGATGGTGACTGGGGATGAGAAATGGGTTACATACGACAATATTGTGCGAAAACGATCGTGGTCTAAGCGCGGCGAAGCGGCTCAAACGGTGGTCAAACCAGGATTAACGGCCAGGAAAGTTTTGCTGTGTGTTTGGTGGGACTGGAAAGGAATCATCCACTATGAGCTGCTTCCATATGGCCAAACACTAAATTCGGACCTCTACTGTCAACAATTGGACCGTTTGAAGCTAGCGATTGACCAGAAGCGGCCAGAATTGGTCAATAGGAAAGGAGTTGTGTTCCATCAGGACAACGCCAGGCCACACACGTCTATAGTGACTCGCCAGAAACTCCGGGAGCTTGGTTGGGAAGTTTTAATGCATCCACCTTATAGTCCGGACCTGGCACCAAGTGATTACCATCTATTTTTGTCACTGCAAAACTTCCTTGATGATAAGAAATTGTCCTCAAGAGAAGATTGTGAAAATCGCTTAGTCGAGTTTTTTGCCAATAAAGACCAGGGCTTCTATGAGAGAGGCATCATGAAATTACCTTCGAAATGGCAACAAATTATAGAACAAAACGGTGCATATTGACCCAAATCAAACAATCCTAACTATGTTAAATAAAGCCTTGAAATAAACGAAAAAATAATGGATTTCTTTTTCCCCAACCTAATATATATCTATATATATATATATATATATATATATATATATATATATATATATATATATATATATATATCTTTATCAAAATGCCCATTTTAAACACCGATTCTTATTATTCCACGCACATGTATGTACATACACACACACGCACGCACGCACGCACGCACGCACGCACGCACCATAGACTTATATAGATAGACCGGTTCCTGCCGTAAGAAGCAGCGTAGAAACATAGACGGTGCAGACATAGCCTCACTAGTAGTTCTTTCTCTTTCTTCTGATTGCTTGGGGTGCGTTCGGAAACGTCACCCGGGTACACACGGGTATACTCCCTTCTCCTTCTAACTCGCTAAGATAGAAAGAGAAGGGAGTATACTCGTGTGCACTCGGGTGACGTTTCTGAACGCAGCCCTGGTAGGGATAGAGACTTCTATCGGACAGAACAGAACAGAAATAAGATGAATGTTATGTGACTGCATATATGTGTATATACAAAAAGTATAAAAAAATATATATATGTATGTAATAAAAAATATATATTTAAATGTAATAAAAATATTATGTACAATTTCATGATGCAAAATTCATTAAATGGAAATGTAGTGCTTGTTTTAAAACGTTTCACCTTTTATTAAACCGCTCAAACACAGTTACTTTAACAGACGTTTTAAACACATTTATTATAGATTTTAAAATATTTTCCGTGGTTTCCTGAATAAATGACCATTATTTCCTTCTTATTTCAACTTTAAATAAGGTGGAAAAAAATGTTTCACAGGTTTCCCATCGGGGCACAAAACGGCCACTTTTACACCCCCTCCTCTGTTTGAGATTGCGATTACAGTCGCAGATCGCATCGATTGCATCATACAAAGAAGCACAATGCGTGTGCCTTCGCTAATATTCTAAGTTCATCGTTTCAACGAAATCATAATCCGTATATGTATTTTCGCAATACTTTGCATTATAACGTGGGCTTGTTTGAAGGCACTTCTCAATCTATTATGTTCAAGACGTCTCGAATGTCGTTTTTTGGTCCTGTGCGATAGACAAGCCCACGTTACAAACAGTCACCGGTGTGACAAACAACAACATTGCTAACGGCCGGTTAGCAATGTTTCGTCTCGCGTCAACGCGATGCGGTGACGTAGGCCGCCGAGTGCCTATCAGGTGCGACTCAATACGCGTCATACCCCCTTGCCGCCAATCACAAGAGAAAACCTGAGGTCACCGTCAACGCTTCAAAATAATTGGTGATAAACGAGAAGCTCCCGTATAAAAGAGCTTGCTTTGTCGGCGACCACCTTTTTCGTACACCGCCTAGAATCACCGCTAGTTACAACCGCTTTGTACACCGCTTGAATCTCGTCGCAAACACGCTTTGCTTCTTGTTTGCCGCACTAGCTTCTGTGCGCGCTTTCACGGCTTTTTCCTTTTCTGAAAATACACGAACACTGTAAATACTTGTAAATATAGACACTTTATTTGCTAATACACGGACTTTGCAAACTTATTCTGTTTGGTGTGAACCGCTCTTCCTCGTGCTTGTCTACCTCGCGCTATCAATCGCGCATCCGCGCACTCTCGCACAATCTCATTTATTATATTATTGCCAAATTCAAAATTCCAAATGTCCTGAATGTGTACCTATTAAATCAGCAGACATGAATTAGATATTTTTGTCATGTATGAAAAAAATCTTTAATATTTATCCATTCAAAAGAGATGGTTTTCTTGCAATTAATAAATATATCAATAATAACGAAAGTAAGGCAATTGAGAGCCACACACCGTTCTTACAGCGAAATTGATTTTACAATAATCTTGATATAACATTATCTGCATTTAACGAAATTTTTTCGACAGACGTTTCGGTCTTCGTTTCAGACCCTCTGAAACGAAGACCGAAACATTCAACATTCGACACTGAAGAGGGTTTGAAACGAAGACTGAAACATCTGTCGAAGAAGTTTCGTTAAGTGCAAATAATGTTAGATTAAGATTATTCTATTAAATCAATTTTGTTGTAAGAACAGCGTGAGGCTCTCAATTGCCTTACTTTCGTTATTATTGATTTTACATTTCAAGAGCCTGTTATTTTTTTTTATAATAAATATATTATGCAAAATCTTTTTTTCAGAGTGGAAATAAATATATTCTGCATAAATATATTATGCAGAATCTTTTTTTCACTCATGCACAAACTTTCCGACCTACAAAAATGTAATATTGCAAATCCTTGTAAAGAAGATCGTAAAAAAGTCATGAGAAAATCTTTTAGCAACAGTGATTGTGTTAACTCTGACCAGGAGAATAAAGTTCCGAAGAAGAAAAACATTAAAGTACTTTTGTGAATTTCAATTTTATTGTCGTTATATGTAAATTGTAACTTTTTTATTTAAAATTATTTTAAATATTTTTCTAAGATAATCAACGATTTACAACCTCTAAGATTACAAGAAACAAAATATTTTATCCCAATTGACAATTATTTATTAAACTTCATAAAGGGTATAGCCGGGTTTGTATGGGAAATCTGCCCCCGCGGCTTTTTCGATTTGCACTTGGGAGATCGATTTGACATTAAATAAAAATAATTCAGCTAAACTTTTAGCTCTTTATCTCAAACGATTTTCGAGATTTTCAAAAAAACCACTTTTTTCAATTTTATTTTTTTTTTATAGTAAAATTTAAAATTAATGAATGGTGATTTTTTTTCTAATTCTTAGGAGTAAAAGGGATGAAAAAACACTTTCATTATGAATCTCAGGTGGAAAGCCGATTTTTAAGAACAGAAATAAAACTATAATCATTTTTTTACCGTGTTATTTAAAAGTGTCCACCGCCAAACTTTGTCAGAAAATGTCTTCTGTACTCCTTTACACTCAGGAATTTTTTCATTTTTTTTGAAGTGGTGGAACATTATGAAAAAAAATAAAAACTAATTTTTTTTCAAAATCTTGCGTTTGAACGCATTAAAACTCTTATACTGCTAGAGAAATATATAGAAAATAATTTTTTAACTGAAAAAAACACAACTTACTTACAAAAATATTTAAAAAATTAAGAAATGCGTTACTTCAAAAAATAAAGGACATTAAAAATTTTTGAATTGACGTTAATTTTCTTTTTCACGCAAAAATTCATAGAAATAAAAAAATATAATGTTTCTGTACTATTGGCAATAATTTTATACCGTTAATAAATAAAAATGAAAATTCTTATTTGATAAGTTATACTATATTATTTATTTTTAACAATACGTATCATCAATTATTTACATTCAATGAAATGATTTCACATTAGATATATATAAAAAAGACTGTTTTGAATGACGTCGGTTAGTCTTCGTCACTGTCTTCATTCACTACAGCATTAACTTTTTCATTTATGAACAGACGACTCAATATTTCGGCAGGTTTTATTATTTTAGCCAAATATCGAGCGTAAGAAAGATAATATATGATAGCTGCAATGTGAGAGCAGCATCCTACATCTCTTGGATTAGTCGATATTTTTGTGATTGTGCTAATGGTAGGCGTACTGTAGGGTGCTGCTCTCACATTGCAGCTATCATATATTATCTTTCTTACGCTCGATATTTGGCTAAAATAATAAGACCTGCCGAAATATTGAGTCGTCTGTTTATAAATGAAAAAGTTAATGCTGTAGTGAATGAAGACAGTGACGAAGACTAACCGACGTCATTCAAAACAGTCTTTTTTATATATATCTAATGTGAAATCATTTCATTGAATGTAAATAATTAATGATACGTATTGTTAAAAATAAATAATATAGTATAACTTATCAAATAAGAATTTTCATTTTATTTATTAACGGTATAAAATTATTGCCAATAGTACAGAAACATTATATTTTTTATTTCTATGAATTTTTGCGTGAAAAAGAAAATTAACGTCAATTCAAAAATTTTAATGTCCTTTATTTTTGAAGTAACGCATTTCTTAATTTTTTAAATATTTTGTAAGTAAGTTGTGTTTTTCAGTTGAAAAATTATTTTCTATATATTTCTCTAGCAGTATAAGAGTTTTAATGCGTTCAAACGCAAGATTTTGAAAAAAAATTAGTTTTTTATTTTTTTTTCATAATGTTCCACCACTTCAAAAAAAAATGAACAAATTCCTGAGTGTAAAGCAGTACAGAAGACATTTTCTGACAAAGTTTGGCGGTGGACACTTTTAAATAACACAGTAAAAAAAATACTTATAGTTTTTATAGTTTTATTTCTGTTCTTAAAAATCGGCTTTCCACCTGAGATTCATAATGAAAGTGTTTTTTCATCCCTTTTACTCCTAAGAATTAGAAAAAAAATCACCATTCATTAATTTAAATTTTACTATAAAAAAAAATAAAATTGAAAAAAGTGGTTTTTTTGAAAAATCTCGAAAATCGTTTGAGATAAAGAGCTAAAAGTTTAGCTGAATTATTTTTATTTAATGTCAAATCGATCCCCCAAGTGCAAATCGAAAAAGCCGCGGGGGCAGATTTCCCATACAAACCCGGCTATACCCTTTATATTTTAGTTATTTAATAGAGAGGATAAAGTGCCAATATCGGCCAAGCAAGATCTAGATAGCTTATGATTTTTTATTTTAATTTATAGTGTGCGCCGACATAATTTGTCAGTCTTAAAACACAGTAAGATTTAAATATTCAAATACCGAATATATAGGATGTTAGCCTGAAGAAAAAGCGTTCCCTTTACATCCTATATATTCGGTTATTGTGAGGAATATTATCACGTGCCTCGGTGGTCGAATTGGTGAGACGCCCTCACGAAATGAAGGGAGGTCCAGGTTCGAATCCTGGTTGAGGTAATATTTTTTCGCAATAAATTCTTTAAATTAATTGCGATTCAAATATTTGAATATTTAAATCTTACTGTGTTTTAGACTAACAAATTATGTCGGCGCACAATATACATTGAAATAAAAAATCATAAGCTACCTAGATCTTGCTTGCCCGATATTGGCACTTTATCGATCCTCTCTATTGATTTTAATTGCGGCCGAATTTATTTTCTTATTATTTCAGTTTTTTAGTTTCCCGGATGAAAGTGATGAAACATCTTTCACTGATGACAGTTGCAAGTCAAGTAAGAAGAATCTAAACCGATCACACCTAGAGGAAAAAGTAAAAACCTTACAATTAAAAAATAAACAACTCCAGAATAAAGTTAAGGCATTGAAGCACGACAGATCGATTACATTAGAAAATAGTAATTTAGTTGTTATTAAGGGGGAACATACGTGTAGACCGCAAGAAAAATAGGTAAAATTCGAGAATTTTTATCTTGGAAACTGTTTGGGCGAATATTTGAATCCGGGCGTAACTCCGGTTCGCCAGGGGCTGTGTTTGACCCCGACAGGGATCCGGCGTGCGGGTGGAAAGAAACGTGAGATGCGAGAGGTGATGCCCAAATAAACTTTAATGTCCAGTCTGTACAATAACGGTGACCGCACTCGAAACTGTGAGCGCGACACTCCGCGAGCACGTGATACAGCGCGTTGATCACGTGACGTGAATTACATGTGCCGGGCGCGGAGCCGCGGACAGTCCTTGAGTGCAAATTCGGAGATAGCACTTTGAAACGAATTGATCGTTTGTTCAGCCGTTGCGCTAGTGTTCGTAACGCACAAGACGCGAAACGGTATATCGTTTGCGGCACGATGAGATATCGAGCGTAATGGCGCGGCACTTCGCACGCACCGACTCGCATATATTCAACGCTCACGGTGGTGAGGGTGAATTGCAGCAGACGCACGACGGCGCGGCAACTTGTTAGTGGGCTCTGCGAGAGCAGTCAGATCCGTGTGCACGACGGCGAATATGTGACCGCGTGAAACGGAGTAATTAGACGGATGCACGGCGGTATGCGACCTCGTGAACCGGAGTATTCGTTTCTACTGAGGGGACCGGAGTACTCGCGGTCCCGTTTCGGGAGCTTTCGGGCGCACGACGCGTATCGACCAATCAGCGATGGAGCATGCGATCGCGACACAGGATCGATACGCGCCGGGCGAAGCTTCGTGGTCAGGGTTGACGGGGGGAGCGGCGCGAAATCCCTTTCGTTATGAGGGCGACTGCCGGATGGCGTTACGGGCACGATATCGATCCGGGATCGCGACGGATTGCAATTATTTCCGAACAGAAACTATTAATTCGATTCGATCCGGTTTTTTTTATTTAATAGTATCTACATTGAGGCACGTTCACAAATTTTTTTAAGGGAATTCATTCGGAGCGCTGTTCTCGTGGCCGGCGTAAAATGTGTTTTCGCAGACACGGTTCACGGTGCCCAAGATTTCGCGCAGTCGGTTGATCTGAAACGTAAAATTGAAACGGATTCTTAAATAGCAATATATAAAGCAATTTCCATCGGGAGCTTTTATTTAAAAATTTTTTTTTACCGAAACGTCGACTGTTTGAACTCAAGATTCATTTTTCGACCCAAATTTTCGACCTTTATAATCTGATTTAAAAAAAACTAGTTGAGTAAAAAAAAATTTCCAGATGGAAACGAGATAAACTATCGCAAAACATTGTGTGTAAATTTGAAGCAAATCGGTCCAGCCGTTCTCGAAATATTCTGGGCACCGACTTCGAAAAGTATGTTTTGAGATAATCGAGTTTAAAGTTTGGCAAAGAAATTACGTGTAAGAGATTATTTTTTTATTTACCGTTAATCAGCGATTCCAGGGCCATAAAGTAATCCCTCCGCAGCTGTCGCAGCATCCTCAGCAGCAATTCGTGACTGTCTACGCTGAATTCTCCCTTCACAGGTCGCGTTGTGAGTTTTAATTTCGCCCATAACGCTCATCATAACGTCCACAATTTTTCGAATTTTAACATGAAATTTACACACAATATTCTTTATACTTCAAACTTTAAGAAAAGTAAAAAAAATTCGAATTTTTGAAAATTCTACACGTATGTTCCCCCTTAAACATTTAATCGATATGAACAAAACTCTGAATTATTTATTTCACTACATTGCAAAAATACTGTTTTAGAAATGGAAAACTTGGATAAAATGGCGGATAAACTAGCTGTCAAATTACAAAACATTAAAAAGCATATAGTAGAAATAAACGAAAATATATCCGCACAAGTTTTCCAGAAGCAGCAGACATATCCAAACGTGAAATTTGTGAAAGAAGAAGATCCATCGAATGATGATCAAATAAAGTATAACTTTGTTTCCATCATAAATACGGAGCATGACGATAAGTCGTCATCTATCAATATCGACAAGAAATTTGATGAAATCGTTGTGGATGTGCTAGATTGTAAAGAAGTAAAAGAATTAGAGCAATGCGATGAAATGCATGTATTAGAAAATGGTGTGAAGGAAGATACATCTAAACCTAAAATTATAAAAAAAAATTAACGATAATGAGGTACGTATATATTTTATATCTATTTTATACTTTATCTGGTTATGCGCAACTAAAAATAAATAAAGTGCTAATATGCTTCTTTTAATTTTTATTAAACTACAGCAATGTTCACAGCAAAATTCATAAATTTTAATTGCTTTTTTAATATATTCCGTTTTCTGTTATAGATAATCTCAATCGGTCGAGGTGTCACGATTTCTGAGTCCATGATGCAGAATGTCAGAACAAGTGACATTGGGAAAATGACTTGCGATCTCATGTCTTGTATATTTACAAACAAAGAGATGGCATTTTCATCCAAAACGGGGAAAAAAGCAATAAAACTAAAACTGGAAAAAATGTTACAAATAAAAATAAAAAGCCATTGGACTCCAATAAACTGCTCGCAATGAAAGGTAACAAGTGCAATATTTAAAATACATTTATATGAACTGTGGCGAATAAATATTTTTGAAAAACTCTACAAATTCGTAAATCAATTTGAGAAAGTAGGAAATAAAAAACTTTTCATATAAATTTTAATTAGTTTCAAATTATAAGGCTGTTTTATCATAAATCAAATCAATAATAAAAGTAGGGCAACACAGCCATAGGACAAGTTGTACGTGTCAACATTTTTAATATTTAATATTCAAACTTAACAGACGTTGAAAATGGTTTGATAGCAAACCGAAACGTCTGTTAAGTTTGAATATTAAATATTAAAAATTTTGACACGTACAACTTGTCCTATGGCTGTGTTGCCCTACTTTTATTATTGATTTGTTTTTATGTAAACTAAAATAAACTATAGTAGAAACATTTTTTAAATCAAAAAAATTATAAAATATATATAAATTATAAATACAAAATAAGTTTAATATATGCCGTTTCCGGAGCAACAGAGGTGACAGGTGCGAAAGTGTTAGCGAGGAAAGTGGATAGAAGTGAGTGATAAAGGAAGTAGAGGAGGGAAAGAGCGGCAGAGCGAGAAGGAGGCAAGAGAGCAGGAGGCGAAAGGGGTAAGTGGAGGAGTAGCAGGTAAAGGAGAACGAAGGGCAGAAAAGTGGCGAGGCCCAGAGGAAAGTTAGGCACGAACGATAGTGAGAGTAGAGGGGTTACGCGGTGGGGGAACCGAGCTGCGTGCGGCAGAGCGCGGCAAGGCTCGAACGTTAGTGAGAGTAGAGGGGCGACTCGACGGGGAAACCAAGACGCGGCAGGGCATAGAGTATAGAATAGGTAAGGTAGAAGTGAATAGGAGAGATAACGAATAGGAGGGACAGGCAAAGGTAGGAGCGGCGGATGGAGCAGGGATGGAGGTGGGAATAGAGAGTGAACAGCAGGGAGATAAAAGAAAGAAGAGAGAAGGCGAGGGCGAGAGGAAGGCAAGAGGCAGATCAACAAAGGCGGAAGAACTTGGCAAACAGAGAGGAAGAACGGATAGCCTAGGATCGGTCTTAGACTACATTCAGAAAAGAAAAAGAGAAGAGTTAGAGGAGGAAGCGAAGGCTAGAGCGGAGGAAGAAATCCTAGGAAGGTTTAACGAAACAAGGAGGGTCAATAGATCACCGCCAGCGAAGGTTAAAAAAGGAGAAGAAGGTAAAGAAAACATGGCGGCAGAGGAGATGTTTAAGGAAATTTTAAAGAAAATGGAAGAACAAGAGAAGGAAAGGAAAAAAGATAAAGAGGAAATAAAAAACGAAATTAGGGGACTGAAGGAGGAATTGAAGGAAAGTGAGGAAATATGGAAGAAACAGAGAAAAGCGCTGGAAAAGAGAGTAAAGAGGCTAAAGGAGAAGCTGGAGGAAAGAGTTAAAAGTTTGGAAGTGAAAATAGGAGAGAGAAAAAAGGAGAAAAAAGGGGAGACAGGAAACGAAAATGAGGAAGTGGTGGAGAGAATGAGAGAGATAGAGAGAAAGTTGGAAAGGAAAGAGAAGGAAGAGAGAAGAAGAAATGTAGTAATAAGAGGGTTAGAAGTGAAGGAAGGAGGGAGGAGACAAGAGGTAGAAAAGTTACTGGAGGGAATGAAAGCCAAAGTGAAGGTAATAGAGGTGAAGAAAATAGGGGGGGGATATAGAAAAGGGAAGGAAAATGGTGTTGCTAAAGCTGGAGAATGAAGAGCAAAAATGGGAGGTGATGGAAAAAAAGAGAAGCCTGGCGGGGAGAAAGGAGAGAATTACGGAGGATTTGTCATGGGAGGAAAGAAGGATGAATTGGAGACTGAGAGAGATAGCGAGAAAAGAGAAAAGAGAGGGAAGGAGAGCGTGGATCAAAGCAGGCAAAATAAGGTTGGAAAATGTATGGTGGAGGTGGGACATGGAAGAGGGGATGTTAAAGGATGAAAGGGGAAAGGTAAGAAAGGAGAACGGAGGAGAGAAGGAGGAGGAAGGAGGCAAATTAGGAGGGAGAGGAGTAGGAATGGAGACGGGGGAATAGGAGAAAAAGAGGTTGGAGGGGAGGAAATTGAGAGGGGCAAGGCGGAAGTTAGAAGAGAGGAGGAGGGGGGAAGTAAGGCAAAGTGGAGAATAGTATTCTGGAATGTAGCCGGCTTGGAAAATAAAGATAAGGAGTTTTGGGAAGGGCTGAAAAAAGGAGATGTGCTAGTCATGGTAGAGACTTGGATAGGAGAAAAAGGATGGGGGAGAATAAGGGGAAGGCTGCCAAAGGGGTACGAATGGGGAGTGCAAATGGCGAGAAAGAAAAATAAAAAAGGGAGAGCAATAGGAGGGATGATAATGGGAATAAGGAAAGAGATAAAAGAGAAGGGAACGGAAATAAAAATAGACAGGGAGGGGTTGATAGAGGAAAAGGTTAGGATAGGTAAGGAGAAATGGAATATTATAGGGGTATACGCAAAGAAAGAGGAGATGGAGGAAACCCTACAGGAGCTGATAATGGAAAAGAAAGAAGAAGGTAAGTTCACGATTATTGGGAGAGACTTCAATGCGAGGACTGGTCAAGAAGGTGGGGGGATAGAGGATGAGGAGGGGTGAGGAAGGCGCGGAGGGGAGAGAAGGTCAAAGGATAAAAAGATAGACAGAGAGGGGAGGATGCTGGTAAATAGCATAGAAGAGAGAGGATGGGAGATTTTCAATGGAAATGTGAGAGGAGACAAGGAGGGGGAGTTTACTTTTACGGGGGGAAGAGGAGACACGGTGATCGATTATGTCATAGGAGAAGGAGAAGTAACAGAGAAGGTAGAGAGTATGATAGTGAGGGATAGAGTGGACTCGGATTATCACCCCTTGGAAATAGTTTTAAGGAGAGAGGAGGAGAGAGATGGAGGAAGAAGGGGGGAAGAAGGGATGCAGGGGGGTATGGAACGAGGAAGGAGCAAAGAGGTTCACTGAAAAAATAGGAGAGTTAGAAGAAAAAGTGGAAGAGTTAAACAAAGAATGGGAAGAAATGGAGGCAAGAATAAAGGAGGCAATAAAAAGGGTGGAGGAGGAGATGAGAGGAAAGAAGGGGAAGGTAGGATGGTGGGACAAGGAGTGTAAAGAAGCGAAAAAAAAGGTAAAAAGAAAATTAGGATTTGGAGGAAAGAAAGAGGGGAGGGTAGCGTGTACAAAGAAAAGAGGAAGGAGCTTAGGGAGATGTGTAGGAGGAAGAAGGAAGAAGAGCACCAGAGATGGGAGAAAAAAGCGGAGGGAGCAAAGAAGGAGGCGGAGGTATGGGAAATAGTAAATAAGGAGAGGAAAAAAAGGAGGGGAATTGAGGAAGGAATTGAAGAGGAGGAATGGAAAGAACACTTTATGAATCTGTTGGGAGGAGTGGAAGGGAGGGTGAGGTTGGGGAAAGAAGAAGATAGGGTGGAAAAGGAGGGGGAAGAGAAAGAGGAGATAAGCCTAGAAGAAATGAGGAGAGTTGTTAAGAGGTTAAAGGACGGAAAAGCAATGGGAAGGGATGGGATTCCAGGCGAGGTTTGGAAGCGAGGGGGGAAGGAGCTGGAGAATTGGGCATGGAAATATATTAATAGGATATGGAAAGGAGGATGGCCGGAAAATTTTAAGGAGGGAATAATTGCGCCAATCGTAAAGAAAGGGGATGGAAAAAGAGCGGAGGAGTACAGAGGTGTGACAATAATGCCGTCGTTATATAAGGTGTACACAGCCATTCTGGCCGAGAGGTTAAGAGAGGAGATAGAGGGGAAGAGAATAGTACCACAGAACCAGACAGGCTTCAGAAGAAGGATGGGAACAATAGATAACATCTACGTGCTGAGCTACGTGGTGAACAGAAGGTTAGAAAAGAAGGGGGGAAAATTGGTAGCTTGTTTTGTGGACCTTAAGGCGGCTTTTGATTTGGTGGATAGAGGAGTCCTAATAAAATCAATGAGAGAAAGAGGAGTAAGGGAAGGGCTGGTGAGGAGAACGAAGGAGATTCTAAGGGAGACGAGAAGCAGGGTAAGGGTAGGAGACGGAATGGGAAAAGAGTTCTGGACGGAAAGAGGGGTAAGGCAGGGGTGCCCATTGAGCCCCCGCTGCTGTTTAACGTGTTATTGGAGGATATGGAACAGGAAATGGGCAGAGTTAAATGGGGAGGAGTGACGTTAGGAGGTAAGAGGGTGTATACTTTGGCATATGCGGCGATGTAGTACTAATGGCGGAGGACGAGGACCAAATGAGGAGCATGTTGGAAAGATTGGAAGGGTACTTAAGCAGGAAGAGGTTGAAATTGAACGTGGGGAAAACAAAAATAATGAGATTTAGAAAAGGAGGAGGAAGAGACAGTAAGAGAAGATAGAGATGGAAAGGAAAAGAATTAGGATAGGTGAAGGAATTTCGGTATTTAGGATACATGTTCCAAAGGAATGGAGGACAGGAAGCGCAGGTAAGGGAAAGGATCAAGAAGGCGGCGGCAGTGATGGGGAAGATCTGGGGGATAGGGAAGAGGAGATTTAGGAGAGACTGGGGTAAAAGATTATGGCTGTTTGATAGACTGGTGTGGACGGTAATGGGTTATGGAGCGGAAATGTGGAGATGAAAAGAAAGGGAAGGAATGGAAAGGTTGGAAGAAAGGTATATCAGATGGGTATTGGGAGTGGATGGGAGAACGGCGTGGTATCTCGTTAGAGAGGAGACGCAAAAGGATAAGTTGAAAAGGAGGGCAGGGATGAGGGCATGGAGATTTGAGAGAAAATTGGAGGAGAGTAGAGGAAGTGAACTGGCAAGGCTATGTTGGGAGGAGCTGAAGGGAAAGGAGAAAGAAGGGAAAGCTAGTTCAAGCTGGGAGAGAGAAAGAGGAAAGTTCTTTGAAGACAGAGGAGTTGAATTGAAGGATCTGGAAAAATACGCGCAATATTTTTCGAAATAAGACCAGTAAAAGATGGGCAAAGAATATTAATTCACAAACGTTTTAAAATTATCTTATTTATTTATTTAATTATTTATTTTATAGAATTAAAACGTAAATAAGGCTCCGGAATAATAAATCTCAAATTAAGAGGAAAGCCTATATTAAGAGCCAACGCAGTTGTTGGCGCGTCATTATTGTTTATATTTGCAATAATTAATTTGTACAAAATCTAATTAAATGCAAACGTTTCGACCCTGTTTTGAGTTTTCTTCAATGTGCGACATGAAAATTATAAGCTTAAACCGGTTAAATAGACAGAAGATATGATAATAAGTGATTCATAACATTACAATTACTTCTTTGGAGAACTCTGCAGAATTCATGAAATTGTAAAAAGTGTTGTACAATTGTATCAAACAAATTATATTTGATAGTACTTAATCGGAAAAGGAACAAATTTTTGGAAATTGTAACAAGTGTTATATATTAAACTTATGTATGTAGTTTATTGCATATCCCCATAGGGTTTACAAGGCGTTTTATTTTTACGAGGAACGTACCCAAACCTCTTACAAATTCACACTTCAAAATTAACACAAACAAACTCAAGGTCAAAATCAAAAACATAATCAAATTTAAAATAAAAAATCCAAATCAAAATCAAACTCAAACATAAACAAAAACAAACTAATTAGTGATATTTAGAGTCTGTTCCTCTTCCTCTTCGTCCTCCTTCTCCTCCGCTCTTGTCCGGCCCCAACCTTGGCCTCCCCCTTTTTTTTTAGCGTGGAGAAATCTTCTAAGCTTCCGGAATCCCTGCCCTGACGGACAGGAACTCCAGAAGCCCCCCTCCGGTGTTTGAGAGGGGAAGACCCCCCACTCTCCTGGGAGAGGATGAGGGGAGTGTGGGATTTTTATCCACTAAAACTCCACGGGTATCCAACGCCGCGTCTAGTGGGAGACGCCTGGGAACTATTTACAATTACATCCAGGCGCCCCCGACGCTTGACTCAACTTGGGCCTCCTCCAATGAACCCAGTTAAGGGCTCGGGGACTCGTAAGAGTCGACTATCCCTAATGCGGCGGGGGTGTGGACACCATCCAACCCCGCCGCCCTCTCCCGGTGTTATGGAAGGTATGGTTCGGCACCCGGAATCCCAGCCGGGCGCCGAACCTCCCCTCCTCCAGGTCCCCTCTTGGTCGGAGAAGAGAGTCTGGAGGTGCGGTACTCCTCATGCCACCTTATTGGTGGCAATTCCCATCAATGTCGACGGGGGGGACGACGGACTGTGAGACAGGGCACGGCATAAAGCCTCCACCATTCTCCCACGTCTCGCCGCCCCAGAATCTAGTCGGAGCTGGACGTCGCTTGGGAGATCTTGTTCCCCGCGACGGATCCGCTTCGCCTCCTCTTTGGCGGACATTACCTGACCACAAAAGGCCAGGAATGCCCGCCACCTCTTTTCATTCTCGACCATAGCCGCCACTATGGCCGGAAGGGAAAGGTCGTTGCCGACCTCCCCCTGTAGGACACGGCGCGGCTCAGCCCACCCTGGACATACCTCCAGCGTGTGCCGCACCGTGTCCTCCTCCGCGTCGCAATGGTGGCACTTGGCAGTGGCCTCCTTCCCAATTCGGTGCAGGTACCTTCCGAAACAACCGTGTCCGGTCAGCACCTGCACCGAATGAAATGAGATCCCGAGTTTCCGACTGCCCAGCCACTCGGCTAGGCAGGGTCGGATGGCCTCGACGGTCCTCGTACCCCACTTGGAGGTGGCCAGGTACTCTTCCTGCCACCTCCTTATAAGGGCCGTCCCTTCCTGGAGCCTTATTTCTCTACGCGCCCTGTCGGGGATTGGTATCCCCCGATCCCGCAGTTCGGCAACGCGCCTATGAACTTCAGCGCGCTGCCTCGCCACGAGCTCAAGCGGGGGAAATCCCGACAAGAGCGTTGCCGCATCGTGTGAGACCGTGCGGTAGGCTCGTGACACCCTTAGGGCTATCATGCGCTGCACCCGACGGAGTTGCCTCCTGATGTTCGCAGTCCCTAAACGACAGCCCTCCACCTCTAGCGCCCAAACAGGGGCGCCATAAAGTGTCACGGCCTGCACGGTCGCGGCGTAGAGTCGGCGAGCATGACCGCTCGCCCCTCCCAAGTTCGGCATCAGCCTCGCAAGGCTGTTCGCCACTTCGGTTGCTCTGGGAGTCAGGCAAGCGAAATGCTCGCCGAAGCTCCAGGTGCCATCCAACTGGAGGCCCAGCACCTTCATGCTGGCCCCCACGGGTCCCTTGCACGTTGATGAAGGCCTCGGGCAGCTTCCCCAGCCTGCGGTTGTAAAAGAAAACCGCTTGGGTTTTCTGGGGAGCCACCCTTAGGCCAGCCCTCTCGATTTCGGCCACCACCTTTGCCACCGCGACATTAGCGAATCGAATGGCCTTCTCCCAGCTGTCGCCCTCGACCCCCAGGACTGTGTCATCGGCAAAGCCGCTTAACCAACAGCCCGGGAGGAGGGCGGCGCGCAAGATAGCGTCGTAGCCCAGGTTCCACAGGAGTGGGCCAAGTACCGACCCCTGTGGAACCCCTCGCACAATCAGCCTTACCCTCACGACACCGTTTTTATCGGTGTAGGCCAATCTCCTGTCCCGGAGATAATCATATAGCACGGCCACCAGGTATTCGGGAACCCCATGATGTAGGAGCGCTCGCCTGATGACCGGCCACGGCAGGGTGTTGAACGCGTTTGCGATATCAAAAGATACTCCTAATAACACCCTGCCGTCCCTCACAGCGGCCTCCGAGAGGGCACGGATACGCAAAGTGCGTCCACCGTGGACTTGCCCTCTCGGAAGCCGTACTGGTCCGGTGATAAGTTTGGACCAGTCCGGGACAGGTGCTGGACGAGTCTGTTGGCGATAATCCGCTCAAACAATTTGCCGACTTCGTCCAGCAAACAGATTGGCCTGTAGCTCGAAGGCCGATCGGCGGGCTTTCCCGCTTTGGGGAGGAGGACCAATCTTGCCGTCTTCCAGGCTCGGGGGAAACGGCCATCCTTGAGACACCTAGAGTACAGTGCTCTCAGGTGCTCGGCCGTCTCCCCCGTGGCCAAGGCCCACGCCTTGCCGTGGATTCCATCCGGTCCGGGAGCCTTCCCGGCCTGCAGCTTCTTCGCTGCGGCCCTCATTTCATCCATCGTGACCCCGAGTTTCTCGCTCCACTCCGCGACAGGCGGTGCAGGGCCACCGGTCGCCCTCTCCCCGGGATCGTCCGGGAAGAGGGCGTCGACCACCTTTTCGAGAAACCCGGGGTCCAGTGTTTCCGTCACTGGGGGCGCCCAGGTCCTCAACTTATTGAGGACCATCTTGTAGGGGCGCCCCCAAGGCTCCCGGTGGAGATCCTCCAGCAACTCCTTCCAGGTGTGTTCCTTGGCCGCCTTTATAGCCAGAAAGAGAGCCCGCTTGGCGGAGCGGTAGCCCTCTCCCGCCTCCTCGAGACATTGTTGGTTCTGACTCCGTCTCGCGCGCAGCCAGATGCGTCTGGCGTGGACGGAGGAGCGCCTAAGTTCAGCGATCTCCTCCGTTCACCAATACGCAGCCCTTCTCGGTTGGGGCCTGGATCGGGGCATCGCGGCGTCACACGCACTAGTCATCGCGTCCCCAATCCAGGCCGCAAACTCATCGACGCCCCATGTCTGGGCATACAAGTCGTCAGTCCACAGGGCGACCCGCAGGGAGGCCCTGAGCATCCCCTCGTCCAGCTTACGCAGGGCCCACGGATGGGATCCACGGCAAGGCGTGGGCCTTGGCCACGGGGGAGACGGCCGAGCACCTGAGAACACTGTACTCTAGGTGTCTCAAGGATGGCCGTTCCCTCGCGGGAAGCGCTGATTCACCTCCCGACGGCGAGCCAGGACTTCCGGGGTGGTGACCGGGAGGGACATTTCTATCCATTGATGATCGGATAGTGTCTCCAGCTTCTCGGCCACCCTCCATCCCCGGATGTGACGAGCGACGGGGGGGCTGGCCCACGTAAGGTCCACAATGGACCTCCCCCATGCCGCACATAGGTCTGGACCTTGCCGGTGTTAACCAACACCAAGCCCAGACTCGCCGCCCAATCCGCGAGGATCCAACCCCTCGCGTTGGTGACCGGGGAACCCCAAAGTGCCGACTTGGCATTGAAGTCCCCGGCCACCAACACCTGCTGACCAGGCAGGTATTTTTCCAGGCAATCCCTGATGCCGTCCAAAACCTTCACGTAGTCGGGTATGCTGATCGTGGGGGAGATGTAAACCCCGACTATTACGACCAGCCTCCACCTAACTGCTACGAACCCGTCCCCCGCCTCGAGACGAGAGCAGGGAACGGGCTCGTCCGTCATTCTCCACGTGACGGCAGCTCTGCCACACCGGCTTACCGCCCAGCACGGGTGACCGGGCGGCACCCAGTATGGCTTGGCCACCACCCCCAGGCCACTGCCGCGCTCCGCCATTGTGTGCAGGAACACGTCCTGCGAAGCGCGACAATGATTGACATTTGCCTGGAGGATTTTATTAGCCATTGGTGAGCTCCGTCCCGTGGGCCTCCTCCTCTTCCATGCTAGTCTGCTCTACGGCAGGTAAGGCCGCTGTTAATGGCCCCCTTCCCTCAGTTAACGCTGCTGGTTCTGCGGATGTTGACCCGTCCATCTGTATGGGAACCTCTTCTCTGGGTGGATCAAACTGATCCTGGCCGGGTGCAATCACCGGCTCCCTCTCTTTTCGACGCCTTTGGGCTTTGGGCCTCACATCGTTTTCACCGTTTCCCGATTTACCCGCCAATTCGTCCTGGGCTGCCCTTTTTACTGGGGCCCTCTTGGGAACGGTGATATTAGTCTTCTCAACGCTCCTAATTACAGGAGCCGTTATTGGGAGTGCAGGGAGCACCTCCACCTCCATCTCCTCGTCCCCTCTTTTTTCTTTTGGGGGTGGGACCTTGGCGTCTTACCAGGCTTTGGCCTCTTGCGCGACGAGGAGCAAGCTTTGCCCCCCACCCGGTGGTTTGTCGTCGGTCTCCCATTATCAGTGCACACTGGGCACTTTAGTTTGGCCGTGCACTCACGCGCTAGGTGGCCCTCTCCGCCACATTTGTAGCATTGAGCGCTACGGTCAACCTCCCCGGTGCATTGCACGCGCACATGGCCAGCCTCCAGACACCGGAAGCATTGTAGAGGTCTGGCCTCTAGTGCCTGCATCCGGGCGGCAAACCACCCGACCTGTATATGTCGCCCTTTCAGGACGGCATTTGCAGCAGTGAGGGGGCATCGGATCCAAGCCGTGCGGAAGCCGTTAGACCTCCTCCGCATTTCTCCAACTTGGACCTGAGTGGACTGGCAATTGCCAGCCTCTGCAATAGACTGAGCCAGCTCATCAGCTGTCACCGAGTCCGTCAAGTCCAAGACCCTTAGTTCGCCCCTTTTGCACGGCCTGGCTACCTTAACGCCAGGTCGGCCGGCGAACAGGATTGTCATTCTTTCTGCCAGCAGGTCTGCTTTGGCAGCGCCGTCTTTACCGGGGACCTCTATGAGTAGGGCCCCCAGTCTGGGCTCGTCGGGGTTTAAGGCCCCCGTCGATGCCCAGGTTTTTGAGGGAGATCGCCTTGGTGGCCTCCCTCATAAGGGAGTCGTAGTTCCCTTCTAGACTTGTAAGGGTGACCGCGGCGAATCGTAGTACCCTCCTCTTACCGGTCTTGGTGGTCTTGCCAGCCTCGGTAGTTTTAGCCGATTTCGCGGGCGCAACCTTAGGTTTAGCTCCTCCGCCTGAAGAGGCGCCACCACCCTTGGTGCCTTGGTTTGCGTCTGGCTTTTTCCCTCCCCTTCTCTTTTTCCCCCTCTTTACTACAGAAGTCCAAGCTTCGTGGTGGGCCTCCGCGTTCGCGGTCGAATTGGCCGGAGTGGGAATAGGGGCCGCAACGCTAGTGCTAGTGCCTGGGAGAGACACCTTTTTCGCAGGGGCCGAGGCAATTTTGCTCGCCCCCTTGACGTTCCCTTTTCCACTAGTCGTTGTCTCCTGCTTCTTGGGAGCCCCAGATACACCCTTGCCCGAATTGGGCTTCGGTCTCTGGGCCCCTTGTTTCCCTTCTAGAGGCGCGGTGTTCGCCGGCGGTCTCGGCATTGCAGCTCCCATTGAGGCAGCAAATTGCCGAAACATCTCCCCCATCTGGCTAGAGAGGGCTCCCAGGATCCTATTTTCCATCGAGCCCTCCCCAGCTATGTCGTTGGGGGGTACAGCACTCTCCAATAGAGTGGATCCCACCCCCTGCAATGATGGTCTATATACAGGGGGCAGGCCGTCCCGATTTATCTCGCCAAGTATTTTTTGGCGATTTTCTTCAGCCGCTGCTTTTTCGCGTTCCTCTTCTTCTGTGGCAGCGTTCATTCCTTCGTCATCACCGTCTGACGAGTCATATATAATGATTTTTCGGTTGGGTTTATTCCTGGTGCTTACGCCGGTTCTTCCCGAATCCGGACGTGGACCATCCGAGTCCTCTTCCGTATTTGGACGCTCGTCTTTGGCCACCCTGCGCTTTACAAGATCTCTCATCTGCTCGCGGAGTTTTGTGTTCTCCTCTTTGAGCGCGGAGATTTCTGCTCGCATCTCATCTAACGCTACCTCATAGGCATGTCTGGAATCTCGTTCCGTTCTGCCTATCATGTGCGTTACGGCCGCCGTGATGGTGGCGGCAGCCTTATTGAGGTGCTTACGATCCGTACCTCTAAGACTGTGTGCCGAAGTATTCACCTTGTCGAGCAGACGAACAGCGTCGATAATTCTGCTCGGCAAGTCCGCTGTAGGGGCTAACTTGAGCTCCTCTAACTTCTCCTTCTCCATGACCTTACGGCTCTTACTTAAGTTTGCTGCCACCGAGGGGTCATCGAGGTCTCGCAACATCTTCTCCTCAAGTTCGCGCGCTCTTCTTGCCATTTCCGCCTTCCTCACTTCGCAAACTCCGGTCGTTACCGGTCTTCCCACTGGTCTCTTAAGGGAAATTTTAGAGGTGTAGGGGATTGGATCGTGATTAGCGCCCTCCACGTTGTCCACGTCGACTTCCATGTCATTGGGACAGTCGGACGCGATCTCATCCGGACTCGAAGACCTTGAACCGTGGGTTCCTGCGAGGAAGTCATTAGCCCTACGCAGTAGCTCATCCTCTTCCTTCCTCTTTTTTAGAAGGGCTGCAGCGGCGCTGTCTCCCTCGCCAACCCGACCCTAACGATGGGGTCCATTCGCAGACCCCCGGAGGGCTTAACGCCCGGAGTTGTTCTCCTAGCGCCACCCTCCACAGCACTCTTCGGTCCTCCGGGTTTCCTCAGAGGAGTTTTTGAGGAACTGACCTCCCTTCCCTTTTTTGCTGCGATCGCATCTTCGCCGGACGGGCTCGCAGTGAACTCGCCGGGCAGCCCGTCGTATGTTGACGACCTGTGGGGAGCCGGGACGCTACCCCCCCACCTGCCGGCCCCTGGAATCCGACCCCAGGGATTTTTCACTTTTTAGCGACATTATTCCATGAAATTTAAATTGGTTTAATTTCAGGGTGTTTTCCCTTAGGCTGGTTGGCTTTCGAGTCTCACGAGCCCAGCCTGCCCGAGCTCAGGGATCCCCGGGCTCGCCACACCCGTGTCGAAGACGCCCCCCGGGAGTCATCCCGGAGGCCGCCCCCGACCCCCGAGGCGCCGCCCGCCGTCAGCCCCGGCACATGAGCCCCCACCACCACCCCCACGACCGACGAGGGGACCGGCCGAGCGAACTCGATCCCAGCCTTCCGCCGACCGCGAGAGAAGCAGCGGACATCCCCGGCCGAGCGCCAACTAACGGGCAATACTACTCGCTGCCGGCCCTACGTCCGACAGCCAGACCCGCCAGCCCCGACCTCGGAAACGTCCGAGCGGCCCGACGCACAGTGGGCTGAATTGGCAAATTTACGGACATAGACAAAAAATTTTTTACCTTAATAGCCAATTGTAATTAAAAATTTTAGTTTGTAAATAGTCGTAAGCAATCAAAAACGACTGATTTTTTTTTAATTTCTGTAATATTCATGCCAAAAATCGCTCTAAACCTTATATTGCACAGACGGATTTCTTTCTTACCATTTCTTTCATGAAGTTTTAAAGTATATAACTTTTGCATATGTAAAGATTTTGAGCCCAAGTTTTCTCCACATTATAACATCCCTTTTGGATGAAGAAAAACGCTTATCATAAATATGTAATAATGGTGTGCTGAATATAACGGTCATTCTTCTGTACTGTAAACACTGAATCCTATAAGCGTGCTTTACGTTGTTGTTTAAAAAAATGGCTGAGAGATGTCAAGATTCTATTAATTTTATATCTTTAAATGGACATTCTACTTCATGGATCCATTGGTTTCAATTGCCCGTAGCCGCCCGTTCACGAAACAAAAAAGAAATATAGAGGAAAAAATATAATAGTTGATATAAATGATATAAGAAGACGTGTCGTGTCGTGTACAGATTTATTGTTATATATGTATACTTTTCAATAATTTAGAATAAAAACAAGTTGGATTATCATAGAAGCCACGTTATACAATTATTCCTTGATGAATATACACATATACAGTATTGATTTAAAAAATTTAATTCTATGACGGTTGCACACATCATGTCCGCTCTTTCCTATCTTTCGATCCACGGGCGGGAGGGGATGCATCAGATTCGTAATCAGCAATCCCAAAAACATCTTAAATACCGAGTTTCATATAAATCAGGTGACTTTTAGTAACTTGGGACCAACATTTCATATCTGCCATTTTGAATTTTAAAAATTTGACTTTAGATTCTTATAAAGTAACCAAAAAAACATTTTGGTACCCATTTTTAGACTGTTTCATTGACATTCCAATGAGTTATTGAGATATGTCCGCAAATTTGCCAATTCAGCCCACTGTGCGACGGGTCTTCCTCGCGGGTCGCCCGGCCCCGGCCTCGGAATACGTCCGAGCGGCCCGGGCAACTCGCCACGCCGATGGCGTCCCCAGGAACCCCTACCATACTCCCCCCGGGGCGAGCAAGAAAGCCGGCCGAGCAACAGCCCGGACACGGCCCCCCGCCACCCGCAGGAGGACAGGGCACAGGGTGTTCCCAGCGGATCGCCAAACGGCGGCCTTACGGCACACCGCCGGCACTTACGTCCGGCGGCGGGGACATCACCGGCCCTTACCACGAAACGTCCTGGCGGCCCGGTGTGTCCCTCCTCCTCGGGGCTGCCCGGCCCGGACCTCGGATCAATTCCGAGCGGCCCGGACAGCCCCCGGTGAGCCAGCAATCCCAAGGTCCGCCGGAGCACCGGCGTGCAATGACCGTAAGATTGTCTCCCATCCTGCCGGAGCACCGGCGTGCAATAGATGGAGGAAGGCCCACTTCGTCTTAGTTGCCGGCGGAAGCACCAAAAGCCCCTAACGGTCCCGGCCGACCGGGCGTTTGAAGTCAGGGTCGCCATCCCCTACCGGCTGTTGGAGACTGGGTGGCCGAAGCCAAACCCAGACTCCTAGCGGAACAGCCGGTTCCCCGGTTTTCTGTCAGGGTTTTCCTTCCCTTAGGACGGTTGGGAGAGCCTAGGCTCTTCCCTCACAGCACCGTCCGGTCCGAGCAAACTTTTATAGAGGGCGCCTCCCTCGCGAGTCTCCAGAGGGACTCCCCGGTCCACGACGGACCCGTAGGACCGCCGTGGATTACGGTACTGGTGTGCTCGGGCACTCCGGGTACGTAAAACCCGTAGTGGGGGGCTCCCTTGGGCCCCTAGAGGCTCCGGGAGGACTCCCCCCACCCCCTGGAGGGCTTGGCCCCCCCTCCCCCAACTCGTTCTATCCTCAATTATCCTCAATTGGTCCAGTCCCTCTTCCCTCCAACCTCCTTCTCCTCGTCTGACTCCATGAGTAATTTTCTCCTCCATATCTTTGGAGATTACATCCTCCTCTGATCTCCCTGTATTTTTGCTTACTCTCCCTTCCATTTTCTCCTCTCTCTCCTCTCTCTCTCTATCTCTCCTTTCCACCGACTTGTCCTCATCGATCTTCACTCCTACACTGTTTCCAGCCTTTCTCCTCGCCTCTATCACCCGCCATTTCTCCTCTTCGTCCTTCAACTTCGCCAATAGCGTTAGCCACGCTCCTCTCTGTCCCACCACAAACACCTCCCTCACCGTCACCCTTATCTTTAGTCCTTCCGTAAAAACCTCCTTCACTTTCTCCCAGTGCAAACCCTTGTCTCCCCATACCTCCTTCTCCACCCTTAGAATTACGTTTCTTTTCCTTAGCTCCTCCTCGTTTCTCTCGCCCACCCCCGCCCACCATTTCCTCTTCACCCCCACACTCTCCTCAATATCCTCCCTCTTCCTTTTGCCTCCATTTTGTTCCATTCTCTCTATCTTTCTCTCCATTCTCCTTACTTTCTCCTCAAGCTCCTCTATCCTCTCCTCCTTCTTTTTATCCGCCTCTTTCTTCTCCTTTGCCATCTTCCTTACCTTCTCCTCCAACTCCTCTATCCTCTCCTCCTTCCTTCTCTCCACCTCTTTCTTTTCCTTCGCCCTCTTCTTTAATTTCTCCTCCATAATTCTTCCTACCGCCTCCGCTATTATTCTCCCCTCCTCTTCCATCCTGGGTAATCCTGGGTGATCTGAAACACAATTTATTGCTCACCTCATCTTTACTCCATTTTCCTCCTCCTCTCCTTCCCTCCTCCTCCCTCCTCTCCCTCTCTTCATTCCCCTCTTCCTTCTTCTAACTCCTCCGACCCCCTTTTTCCCCTCCTTTTTTCCCCTTCTAGTTCCATCATCCATTCCTCACCTCCCCCATCCTCATCCAACACCCATCCCATCGCTTCCTGCCAGCTACCGTTCCCTGATTCCCATCTCCTACATTCCTCCCACACATGCTCCCATGATTCCTCCCTATGCTCACATAACCTACATTTTTTCTTCTCTTCTGTTTCCCAGTATCTGCTCTCTCTCATCTCATTTCCTAATCTATATCTCGCCACCCTGCTCCATCTACTCTCTCCCCATTCTTTCTTCAAATATCCCGGTATACCCTTTCCTTTTACTAACCTGTACCATTTATTATACTCTGCTCCCTCGATCCTTTCCCATCTCTCTCTCCTTTGTACATCCTTGTCCCCTCCGAACAATTTGTGAAACCATTCATCCCCGTCTTCTCTCAGCCTTTCCAGATCAATAATGACGCACCAACAACTGCGTTGGCTTTTAATATAGGGTGTTCGAGATTCCGTTATCTCGTTGCGCCACTGTATCAGATGGCAGCATCGATCGGGTATCGACTGGCCTGATCCACGCGGCAGCTATCGCAAGCACGGGCGCGAGCATCGTCGTCTTCTTCCGCACGACGAAGACAGTAGAAATATGGCCGCGCAGTGACAAGACGCATAACGTGTGCTACGTGCGTACAAGTTGTGACTCCGCATTGAAGTGCATACCGCAGTGACCAACGCTGCCTAAAGACATTTCTAAGGTGTAAAAGAGACCGCTCAGCTCAGCTCTGGTACATCAACACGACGACTCAGGCGCACACGTGCGCGAGTGCCGACCGCCACGTGTCTCACCGGCTCACGGGCTCTTCATCACGAGGAGAGCGATTAATATAATTGCCTCTAGAATACACAGACAATCAAAGACTTCTCGTTAGATACAGCTCAGCGTTTCTCAGGTCAGATTGTACATATTTTTTGACGCATTAAAGACGGCTTAGACGGTGTTCTGAGTTACACAAAATTAAAGGAATAATGAATTAACACCTTCCACGCACGTCCTTCTCATCCCGCTTCCATCGCCGGGATAAATCAGCGATTTTGCGAACAATAGGCTTTCCTCTTAATTTGAGATTTATTATTCCGGAGCCTTATTTACGTTTTAATTCTATAAAATAAATAATTAAATAAATAATTAAATAAATAAATAAGATAATTTTAAAACGTTTGTGAATTAATATTCTTTGCCCATCTTTTACTGGTCTTATTTCGAAAAATATTGCGCGTATTTTTCAAAATGAGAACAGTGAAAGATGGGCAAAGAATATTAATTTACAAACGTTTTAAAATTATCTTATTATTTATTTATTTAATTATTTATTTAATTATTTATTTTATAGAATTAAAACGTAGATAAGACTCCGGAATAATAAATCTCAAATTAAGAGGAAAGCCTATATTAAGAGCCAACGCAGTTGTTGGTGCGTCATTATTGCTTATATTTGCAACAATTAATTTGTACAGAAGTTAACTCTCTAGTTTATCAAAAAGATATGATCATGAAAACTCGAATAACTATGACATATAATAACTTACAACTTGGGAAAGCCATAAATATCATAACAAATAAATCTTTGAACGGGCAATAAGAGCCAAGCGTGACGTAAATCGCTAAACTTTATTCACAAATCATGTCAAAAATTATGTCAAAAATTACGGACGTTTCGACCCTTTTTGGGGTCCTCCTCAGCGCAAAGCATACATACATACAAAAAAATTCTAAGTGTCGCAAGCGGCAAGTCATCGTTAATTATGGTAGATGTGCACTCCGACACGTTCCAAGGTATCGTCGTATACTTTCCTGGATGGATCGCCAGGAAAAATCAAACCGATGTATGTCGTTGGTCATTGTAGAACAACACCTGTGGACACCACGGAGTACCATCTTCTCTTGAGAATTTGCGTACAGTCAGAATCCGTTGGAATTTATTTTCAAAGTGTTGCATGAACGTTTGAGATTTTTGTTAAATAATAGACATAACACTAACGATGAGAGCGATGAAGATAAAATTCCATATTTTTCAATACCATATGTTCCCCAGTTAACTGAGAAATATAAAAATTTAACAAAAGACCTTAATGTAAAGCTCTCGTATTTTAGTCTTAACAAATTGAACAGATTTATCAGAGTTCATAAAGATACTCTCCCTGGCTTATCGCATAGGAAAGTCGTTTATAAAATTAACTGTAATGATTGTGAGGCGTCCTATGTCGGTCAGACAGGGAGACAACTTGGAACGAGAATTAAGGAACATAATTCCCATATCAGGAGGAATGGCAGTGGTCGTTCGGTGTTAACTGACCACAAACTAGAGCATGATCATGATTTTAATTGGAGAGATATTAAAATTTTGGACCAAGAACCGTCTCTGAATAAACGCCTAATCTCAGAAATGATCTACATTAAAAGACAAAAAGAAGGTTTGAATTTGCAGACGGATACGGACAATTTACCAGAAACATATATAAGTGTTATTGACGAGCTTGAAAAAATTTAAAACTGTTGGCACACGTGACTTTACCTCTCCCTGCTTAAGCCGTCGATAACACGTTAAAAGTAAACGTGCCATTGTCTGCGTAAATGTTCTCTGAGACACATCGTTCTCTCTGCTCTTGTAATCGACTGACGAGCACTACGACTTGACTACTGTTAATCATGTTAAATTTGTGAGTTTCTCTTTTATTTATCTATTGTTTCTGACTGTACGCAAATTCTCAAGAGAAGATGGTACTCCGTGGTGTCCACAGGTGTTGTTCTACAATGACCAACGACATACATCGGTTTGATTTTTCCTGGCGATCCATCCAGGAAAGTATACGACGATACCTTGGAACGTGTCGGAGTGCACATCTACCATAATTAACGATGACTTGCCGCTTGCGACGCTTAGAATTTTTTTGTATGTATGTATGCTTTGCGCTGAGGAGGACCCCAAGAAAGTGTCGAAACGTCCGTAATTTTTGACATAATTTTTGACATGATTTGTGAATAAAGTTTAGCGATTTACGTCATGCTTGGCTCTTATTGCCCGTTCAAAGATTTATTTGTTAATTTACTGAGCCTTTACATATCTATTAATTCACGCAGGCTATAAATATCATTTTTCTGAAATTTTCGAGTTTTTCAAGGATTATTTTTCATTGTTTTAAATTTGTTTATGTTATTAACGTAATATATTAAATATTACAGATTACGTACTCAGCCAATTTAAAAATACGCCGAATAGAGAAAAGTTATTCAACAATACCGTCTCAAACAAGTGTAAGAATGTTGCTCGGAGCTATAAATGAATCATCAGAGATTCTCTTCCGTGAATATAAATATATATATACTTTATACTTAACTTTATATATCGTATAATTATACGGTTTAAAAATACCGTATCATGGTGGCCACTGATCAGGGAAAACCTGGAAATCAGGGAAATTTCAGGAAATTAAAAAATTTTTAGGGAAATGTCAGGGAATTTTTTCCACTCTTTTTAGTGGCTACTATGCGTATTCAGTTCAAATATTTTTTGAGATTTTATCTTTTTGTTTAACATTATTTGTGATATGTACTATGTGATATGTAGAGTCTCTCTAATAAGAGTCTGGCCAAGATGACAGTTGGCGACAGTTGGCACACTTGTTTTGGCAAAATCCTGCGAGAGAGGATATATTCGCTATTTCTATCTCTTTATTTCCTTATTCTCTTTCTCTTTCTTTCTAAGGGAGTTGGCTAAAAATTGGTGGACCAATCAAAAGTGGCTATTCGTTGGCCAGACTCTTATTAGAGGGATTTTATGTTTACGCAAGCGTTACTTCTGTAGTAACTAAAGTATTTATCTTTGTATATAAACGAGAAATCTTTTATATACGAAGATAAATACTTTAGTTACTACAGAAGTAGTAATGGTAATAAGCCATCAGTATTTCTATGCAATATAAGTTTTTTTCTTAATTAAACATATGTGAAATAAAAATGTATAAGCTATGTTATGTTACACATGGACAGTTCCAGAATAATATAATAAATAGGGAACACAATGTTACACATGTATATGTGTAAAAGTATATATATTTATGTTACACATTTAAAAGAAATTTTCATATAATAAATTACTAGAAAAAACAAAATTATTGTCGTTTTTGAAATGTCATAGATAGTTTATTACACGTGATAAAGTGTGCAAGTTCAATTATATTAAATTTGCAGTAGGTATTTGCAGGGTACTCACTCTTCATAAACCTTATTTAATTAACGTGCACGCTGATGTCTAATATAAATCTTAAATAATTATTTTCTACAGCTTTGCATATATATTTTTCTCCCGAAATTTGTCATTATTGCCAGCCAATTTCTTTATCAATATATAATAATATATGTATATTAATATATGTACAGGTAATGCGCAGAATCAAATAATCTATTCGATTCCAGCTTATTTATTGCAATACGGTTATATTTATTTCAGGGTTACTCTTTGTTTGGGGGTTTCTTTCATTTGGGAGTAACTCCATTTGAGGACATACCTCCATTTGATGGTATACCTTCATTTGAGGGTATACTTCCATTTGTGGGTTACCCCTTTTGAGAGTACCTTTATTTGGGGGTTACAATAATTTGAGGGTACCCCCATTTGAAGGTTCCTTTCGAGGTTAACCCTCATTTAGGTGTTAACCGTCAATTGACGATCCGAATTTACACCAAACTTTTTTGAAGGTATTTTTACACTCAAAATTTGAGTGTTTTTTTCGTAAAGGACGAAAAGGCGAACAAAGCAAATTAACGAAGGCGACTCATCGTTCCGTTGCCCGATGCCCTCGTGGTAGCCTCGTGGTGTCCTGTTCTCTCTGGTAGCGGTGGAGAACGGAAGCAAGCGTGCAGCAGGCAAAGCAACGTGCAATCGGGCAGGCAGGCAGGCAGGCGAGAAAGGCACCCGTCGGATTCCGAGATGCGAGCACTCGCACAATTTCAGGAAGTTTTCTCGAGCGCGGTAGAACCGTGAGAGATTGTTCTCTGTCGCCGGGCTGACGATGAGTGAGTTTAAGAGTTTTCCGGCCTCTCTTCCGGCTCGCGCACCTGTGACAGCGCGAGCGAGTACTTCTTCCAAAGGACTGGCGCTACCACCCGCGGGTGGGCAACACGATTCCACGCCACGTTTCGCGCGAGTCACCAATCAAGAAATCGCGATTACCGACCGCGACGCTCATACTAATGTTAATAACAGAGCGACTTATACGACAATATGTACACGTGAAACAACTAATTACTAACATGTTACATGACAACAACTTATGGACTAATCAAACGAATCTACGTACACGCGTGAGCTCCAAACATATATGCTATAGCTTTATGGATAAAATTTCTGCCAAACATAGCTGCCCGGTCTCTCAGGAGCCTTACCTTCGCCTCAGCAATAATAACATTGTTCGGTGTGCTATTTCTATATTTTAGGGCAGTGCGGAGATATTGGGATGCCCAGATATTGGGCCTTTTCCAGTTTCAGTTGCAGCGTGGAATCTCTGGGAAAGTATACAAAATTATCGTTATCAGTAACTCTTGTACAACATATGCGTCGTGTTGACTTCCATGCCCTTGGTCACCTTACACAGGTATTTCATAATAGAGTTAGCTCGATTTACCTTTCCTCTTACTTTTTGTACCTGACGATCAAATTTCAGGCAGTTGTCTAGCCAGATACCGAGGAATTTAGCTCCGTCTCTGTTAGATATATCAGAATCGCCCACACGGATGCTCATCTCTCTACCCACAAAGCCACTCCTAGAAAACTCGACCAACACCGTCTTCTTCGGCTCGAGATCGAGACCAATCTCACGGAGACGTTCCGCCACCAGATTTACTGCTTGTTGTAGTAGCAGTTTATTTCGACGACGGTTAAAACCGCAGACGTACAGGCCTATGTCGTCCGCAAATTTGACAGCTTTCACACCCTCCGGAAGGTCGGCGCAAAGGCCTTGAGTAAGTAAAGAGTATAAAATCGGACTAAGAACTGCGTCCTGCGGAAGTTCCTTAAAGACATATCGACTAACAAACCTGGCAATACCAGCGGAACAATCTTGCGCTATTAGCTTATCCATCATGATGCGGTAGTCAACGCAGTCATAGGCAGATGATACGTTCTAGAAAGGCCGCAAGAGTATACTCTCCAGCACACAAAGATGCCCTAATGTCCGATACAATCCTGGTAAGGTTGTCCGCACAGGATTTTCCTCTTCGAAATCCGTTTTGAGACGAGCTAAACTTTTCCTCCCTTTCGGCCCACCAAATGAGTCTCTCGTTAATCATTCTCTCCATGAGTTTGCTAATGCACGATGACAGTGATATGGGACGCACTTTCTTTCGGCCCACCTTATCGATGAAAATGACCTGGTAGTCGAGCCAATCCTCTGGTATTAAACCTGTCGACCACACTACATTGAAGAGCTCGAAGAGGCACTTTTTCGCAGAATCAGGGAGAAGCCTAATCATCCTGTATTCCACACCGTCAAGACCGGGGGAGGAATCTCTCCTGATCATACCAATAGCTCTATCCAACTCTGCACGTATAAACGGAGCGTCCAATTTTCCATCCAGGTCTCCAGGATCACAGTCCATCACAGGCTCGGTATCTACAAATGGAGGGGACAGATTGTCTATGGATGTCCTTATTTCCTCCTCTCTGTTTTTAGTCAGCCAAGGGTGCCACTCCAGATTCTTCCTGGCGTTCCTTAAAATACGCATGGTATTTCACACATATCCCAGGCTCGTAAAACAATTTATGTCAGCATAGAACTTCTCGAAACTCGCTCTCTTTTTTGACTTGAGTGTGCGTTTAACAACCGCTGCAGACCTCTTGTACTCATTCCAATCGTGACTGCTCTTGGTCCTTTTATAAGCGGTAAAAGCTTTTCTCTTCCAAATGACCTCTTCACATTCGATGTCCCACCATTTGTGGAAAATGTTTTGTTTGCTGGGGTCGTCCATAGTCGGGGGAGCATTCTCTGTATTTTTTCTTCCCAACGCGACAGCTATAGACTTTTTCAGAATATCCACAAAAAGTCCACAATATTTCTCAAGGTCCTTAAAGAAATCGACCCGATGGATCAAGGAGGCCTCAATCTCCCTCTCCACCAGAAAACCAAAGCGAAACCAATCCGTCCTCTTGGTAGATAATCTGATGGAGATCTTTTTGTATATCTGTGGATATACGTCAAAAGTGAACAAGATGGGGACGTGGTCGCTGTCCCACGCCTCTTCGAGCTGCTTATAGGATACTCTGTCGATAATTCCTTCCGTACCAAATATAAGGTCTAGATTCGTATCTTGCTGTCCCCAAGAGCCCACTCTCGACAAGGTATCAATGTTGACGCAGATGAATTCCTCATCGCCTCGTACAAAAGGTCTCCATGGTTGCTCGTGTTCGGGCAGAGGTGTTGTGGACGTTCATATCTCCCAGAATAATAGTATTGTTACCACTACCATTTAGAGCACGAAAAACCGGTTGGAGATCCCGTCTTGTTCATCCCGTGTCATAACATAACATGCCTCTCGAGGGTGTCTGTAAACGGCAACAATATTTAAATTTTTATTAAGATTTTTGGTTCTTACGCAAACGACGTCATATCCCACTGGCAGAATTCCAGAGACAGGGAGAATCTCAAAATCTAGGTGATTGCGGAGAGAGATAGACACGCCTCCGCTGCCTAAGCAATTTTTACTGTTAATAGTCTTGTAATTGGAGAAGAAAACTTGATTGAGACCAGAACATCTAGTCTCAGTAAAGACGACAATGTCATAGTCCAAAATATTTTTGGTGAGCTCATCTCTGCTACTCTTGTAGCCCCGGTAGTTCCACAGTAATAGATTTTAATAGATGAATTATGTAAATGGAGAGGTGGAAGACCTCCCCCATCTCCTCGAAGAATATCCTAGTTTCTTACGTCTGTACATTTCTCTTTTATCTATATTATTTTCTTTATTGCTGTCATTTTTCGGGGCTGATGCCAAGTTTCCCTGACCGCCCCGCTCCAACTGTAAAAGCGGTCCAATCAAAATCTCTTTCGCTAATGGAAATCTCTGGAGCAGCTGCAACACGCTGCTTATAAACGTGTCGAGGAGAGGGTCCAATCTCCCGTGGCTTACCGCCGGATCCCCCCGAGCAATCTGAGCCCATGATGATCCATTTTGCACAGGAGAAAGGGCGATGCCCCTCCTCTCCTTTGTAATCAGCGCGAGTGTCAAAACGATCGTAATAATTACTAGCGCCGTTCAGCGGCACGGGTGCACTTCTCGGCCTCATGGTCGCACGATCCCCTCGTCCCGTCCTGGCGCCGGGTTCCCCGTACTCCATTTCTGTTCTCCGCACACCCCTCCAATGGATCAACTCTCTGCGGCAACTTCGGCCAAGCCGTCGGTTCCCTGAACTTGTCTCGGGGTTTCTGGGGGGTATCCTCTCCTTCCACAATCCGCCTGGCTCTGTGGAAACGTTTTTATATGCCATAACTATGTTTATGTTTTTATTTTTCTCATGCATCGGGCAACCTCTAAAAGTGGACTTATGTTGTCCATCACAGTTGCAACAGCGAACCGGTCTATCGTAATGTCTATGGAATTTATCCCCGCATACTATACAACGAGTCTCAGACTTGCATGCAACCTTAGTGTGTCCATATTTAAAGCAGTTAAAACATTGTCGAGTTTGTGGTACCTACGGTCTGACTCTCAGGGATACTCCATTTCTAAATATAGATAGATCACAGATCTTGTCAGCCTTAAAAGTAATGATTATGTTGTCCGTGGCAACAAGCGTCGTCTTCTGAGTATCGGGGTTCCAGCTGCGTCGATACAGCCTGTCCAATTTAATCATTTTAGACCTGTTTTGAATCACTGACCACAGCTCTGGGATCGCCAAAGGCCAATCTGAGATGACACCTTTGCAAATGATAGAGCGCTGATCCAAGTGAGCTTTTAATTTCGGCTTATTAATCGATTCTAAGATATCGAGCGCCCGATTAGGGTCTGTGAATTCCTTGAACTCCAGCAGAAAAGTGATTAATCATTTCTAGCGATTCAGGTAAAATTTGCAACTCAGAGGGGATCATCTAGATTTTAATTTGATTCTTACCTTTAGTCGTAGTGGTTTGATCGAAGGGAAGACGTAATATAATTTTAGCAGTACCTTTGTGATCATCTCCGAATCTCACAAATCGTTGCGCGTCATCATTGTTGCCAGGCAAATTTTTTCTTAAGGTAAAGTCTCCAATAATATATCATTCCTTATCTTGAGTCGGCATGTCGCCGTCCATTGTATTGGTACGAGGCGCACTCGCCGGGTTCACATGATCAACAGGTGTCGGAGGGGTATCGCTAGTAATAATATCGTTACTTACACTCGAGGTCGCTTTGTTTACAAAAAGTTCACGACCATCATTCTCTATACCGTCTGTGGCGTTACCATCCACCTCCATCTTGTCCTCCGAACGCGATATGTATTACTAGGTTATAATAACTGACTGACAGCGCGCTGTCCACGCGAACGCATTGAGCGACGAGCGCACACGTACGCGTATATGCTGTCTCTTTTCAGTGTAGCAACACTGTCATGGAGGGGACCCGGGGGAACGCTCGACAAGTTCTCAAATGCCATCTATCGAGGAAAAAAGCAACGTACGACGACGACGACGACGTATCTTAATTGTAAAAGTTATCATTTTGGACTTTGCATCGTAATATCTCCGCTCGTAGGGCACGTAGCGGAAAAATAAAAACTTATTCGTAAAACGACCCGAGCTATAGATCAAGCCTACTTAGAACTTGATCCGTTCACTCGTTAATGAGATCTCAAAATCTCGGGTACTTGCAACTTGTGCGTTCGCGTAAAAAAGTCACGGTGCGTCTCGCTCCGCGCGTACTTGGCGCGAGACACCGTGTCTCTTGATATATGATTTTTAGGGATGGGTTATCAGGGAATATGTCTCAACCTTTTAGTGGGTGATCTGTTTTTTGATGATGACTCTTGTTAGTCATCGATTGAAAAACATGTTTTTCTCACGGATCGAGACGCTAGATTTCGAAATTTCTATTGTCTCGTCCTTATCTGTTATCGTCTAGCGTGAAGTGTTTTTCCCGAATTTTCTCCGGGAGTGTATATGACGGCACAATCGGCTATTGACCGGCGGCGCAGGTTTCACAATTTCTCGAGGATCGAGACGCTAGATTTCGAAATTTCTATCGTCTCGTTTTATCTGTTGTCTGGCATCAAGTGTTTTTCATGAATTTTTCTTGGGAATGTATATGACGGCCTGACCGGCTATTGACCGGCGGCGCAAATTTCACAATTGATATACGTATTTGTTTGATTTGATGTCGGAAAGAATAGTGATTTATTATCATCAGTACTCTGCCCGCCGATCTACAAATATTATTCAGTTCTTGTCATCCCAAAAATAATTCTGTAAGAAAAACATCTTACGAAAGGTTTTTATGAAAGAAGGAAATCGTGAAGTCTACAGGACGTAACACCAAACATTATAGGGTTAGATATTATTAAATCAGTTGTACTCGAGCCTATGCATTTCCTTTGTTTAAGAATTGCAAAATATTTGTTGCAAGAATTTCTTCATGGTGATCGGCATCATAGAATTGGTTTACATAACATTACACTTTTGCAAAACTTATTGAATTCTATTTCACGTGATATTCTAATGGAATTTCGAAGAAAAAAATTTGATCTTTTGGATATTACAATCTCATACCCTTCCTCCATTCCTCGTCCTCTACCCTTTCACTCTCTACCTCACCACACCACTACATCCTTTCCCACCGCCTCCCTTCCTGCCTTACTCTTCCTCCGAGTCCACCCTCTCCTCAACCCACCTCCATTCCCTGTCATTCACTCAAACCCTCCTATTTGCTTCCTCTCTTCCATCGTTAGGTCCTCGCTGTAACTCCTATATTCTCCTTTCTGCTACCCTTCCGTCTCTTTGCGTTCGTCTCCTTCTTATCGGCCAGAAACATCCTCGTCTTTACCTTCGCGCGCTTGTCTCCTTTCTACCTCAGCTCTCTTTGTCTCATCTCCTGCCCCGCGGCGGCCGATCAACACCTCTCAGCTCTCATCGCTCGACGCTTCCTCCCTCCTCTTTCCTTGCTCGTCTTGCTACTGCTGTCTTTCGCTCCGCTTGATCATTTACGCTTCCACTCCCAATTCTGCGCCTACTTCGTTCGCGACGACACACAGTTCTGCAAGTCGAATGTACATTGACACGCCTCCTTGTACCGTTCTTACGATTGCCACGTGAAAACTTTTCCCTTCGTCATTTTCTCATCGATCGAACGATCCGACTCACTACTCCGCCGTCCGTCGGCTTCGGCACTCTCCTTTAGCACCCTCTTCATTTTCTCCTCCACTACCTTCTCCACCACCTCCTTCTCCACTATGCATCTTCCTTCCATCCCGGGCTATCTAAAACACGTGCAATTTACCTTTACTCTTTGCAATTATTTCCTCTCGTCTTCCTTCCTCCGCTCTCCTCTCACACCTACTAACTCCCTCCGCTCTATCCCGCTTACCTCCTTCGCCTCCACTTTATCTTTCTCCCCTTTCACCACCGTCTTTTAATGCTCTCAGCTCTCTTCCCTCTACTATTCTGTTCTTCCTACGCTTACCGTCTCAACTGCCACCATGTGCGTTTCTTACTTCTTCACTTCGATCCCTCGCGCCCCCTCCTTCGATCTCTCGATCTCTATTTCTGCCCTTCGGTGCCGTTGAGGATCCGCCTTGCTCATTTCCCCTCCTTCCAACCTACCTTTGCTACTCGCCTGTTGTCCTGGGGCCCAACACCGCCTCTGCCTTCGCCTCAGCGCCATCTCACCTCACCGTCCTTACCTGTCGCAGCTCCTTGCGTCTGCATTCCGCTTTCCTCGTATGCTTGCTAACTGCCCCCCCTCGCGCCATCCTACCTCCCTCTGTCTCTCGACAGGTCGATCGCTCGCTCGCTCGAACCTCCCTACTGCCATCTCGCCACGTGGCACGTGCTTCTTCCTGCGTATCTATCGATCTCTCGATCCCGGCACACCTCCATCGCACCCGTTGCGCGGCATCTTCCACCACTCCCGCCTCTTGTGCCACATCCTTCCTCGTCCAGTTCGCCGCCATCCTAACCTCTCTTACCTGCCTCTTCTTCTTACCCGAAATTCTGTCGTTCCACTGCCTCTGCTACCTCGCCTCCATTTGCTCCTCTCCCTTTCCACATTCTGTACGCCTCCACTCCTCCTCCCCGTTTACTTTCCTCTCTCAGTCCTTTTTTCCAACACACTTTCCCTCCCTTTCCCGCTCCACCTGTTCCCCCGCGCCGAGCGCCACATTACTCCTCCCATCCATACAATGTCATTATCCATTTTTCTATACTATAAAAAAGCATACAGATATGCCGATAGGATATCCTGTAGAAGTAACTAATGATAAAATAATATTGTCTACTATTAAATTTAAAAGTTTTACTTTTACAACTTCTCGTCCTAATAATGTCGCAATTATGAATAACGGCGATATTATAATAATTAATAGTATTTTTTCCCCAGCTATTAATAATATTTCTGTTGGTTCTGTTACAATTAAAAGTGAACAATTACTATGTCATCGTAAAGTATTTAATTATCCTATGCCCTCACACAAAGTTGGTATAATATACGTTTGTAAAAAAAAGAAATATAAAAAGATACTATGTCAAAGATATTGAAACAAAGTGCATTTACACGATTTAACAACAAAAAAGTAATTATATCATTACTGCATTTGTAAGTAGGCTTTGCATAATTTGTATGTAATAGTACCTTGAAATACAAAAAGTTGTATACTTTACTATTGTGTTCTTTTCATCCATTTTATCAAATTCTTACCCATACAATATACATGTCCAAAAGCGGGACATAAGACATCTAAAAGACGTCTTTTAGACATCTTTTAGACGTCTTACGAAAAGATGGTTAAAAGACGTCTTACATTCCAATTTTGGACATGCTGCTCCCTTATGAAAAATAACTATTTAGATTCAGTAGTAACTGTTCAAGAAAACTATTGGTAAATTTCTAGTAGTTTTTTGGCTTACTACTGAGAAACTATTCAGGGACTAACTATTATTGTCCAATAGTAACTATTCATAAAACTATTTACGAATAGTTTCCTATGGAAAAATACTATTGAGATTCAATAGCAACTATTCGCAAAGCTATTGACAGTTACTACTTAGATGCGAATAGTTACTACTGGAGAACTATTGACTTAAATAGAACTCTCCAATAGTAACTATTCGCAAAGCTATATTGACGAATAGTTACCATTCAGATGTGAATAGTTACTATTCAAAGATTATTGGCTTGAAGAGTAGCCTCAATAAAAACTGTTTGCCAGACTGCAGTCGACGAACGGTTGCCATTGACCGCTGTTACACGCCACCCTTAATCGGGTTTAATAATATCGGTAGTTCTTAGGCTGGCAAATCACAGCTATTCCCTTCTTCTGAAGAATGAGTGTGATTGGCTATTCTAAGAACTACCGATTTTATTAAACCCGATTAACGGCGCCGTGTAAACTTAGTCATTAATCACTTCAGAATTATATTCAGCAATTATACGCATTTTTTCAACGTTTTTTACAAATAAATAATTGCGAATAATTTAAAAGTACAAATTTGTAAACGCATTTGTAAACATAAATAATTACTGAATAATTTTGAACTGAATGCCAACCGTTCGTCAACGGTCATCTGACAAATAATTATTTCATATATCATAAATATATTGGTACATCTGTTCTAATTAGTGCTAATCACGAATCGTGTAATTAATCGAACATCGTATATATTATACATATATTAATATTATCTTATAAAGTGGGTGGTAAAAAATGTAAGAAATAAAATAATTTATTATAGAATATGTATATATTGTTCATGTTAACAAATAGAATATATTGTTATTATAAAATGAAATATTTACTCAGTCTTAGACTGCGTGTCTTGTGTGTTGACAAAATAAAACGATCATAAAGTAACAAAACTTTGAGTTGCTTTTGCAACTTTCAAATAGCTTATGGCTTACATACTACGTTGCATATAATTATATCTTTGGAAAATGTTACATACCAAAAGTAACTAATAAACTGATTAGATTCACAAATCTGTAGAAATATTAAGAAACAAAGATCAGAAACATTCATTTATCAAGTACAATAGATCCTTTATGTGTTCTCAACAAGTTGTTGCATTTCTGTTTTATCGTCTTGAATATAATGGTCTCTGCATTTGTTACATCACGGAATTTGAGCATAACGTAAGCTGAAATGAAATAAAAAAAGCAATTACAAGTATGCACTACATGGATGAGCTATTGATTAGTGGATTATTTATTAATTAGTTTAACTGTAACGGACGATATATTGAACCCATTTGATTGATGATATAATACTATTGTGATATAGAAAAAGTAAAATTACTAAGTTAGTAACACCATATTCTGTTCAAAATAAACATGACTTTATTTTTTCAATTAATATATTTATATTTAATTGATATATATGATCTAACAACTGTGACGATGCTTCCATGTATAGAATTATAGGAGAGTATTAATAATAAGAAATTTCCAACACTTACACTTAATAGCTTCCACTTTTGACGGATCAAGCTTATTTTTTGCTGTCGCTCCTTTTTTAAGGTGTATATTTGACACTTTACCAGTTAGGGATGAGCCTGATAATTCATCTCTTGTGAACAGCAGAGTTAGAAGATCGCACGTAAGCTTTGAAATACTACTATGATTGCATCTTGCTAACTGTGCAGTATTTACCATCACGTTTGTACCACCCAGATTTGTCGTCTTTTCCTATTACACAATAAGATTATATTTATATGGATATACTAATAAGTTCTCAGATCTACTCTTTATTTAAGACATTTGTTACATATATTAAGGGGATCCTACAGTGTCAGTAATTACCGACATTTAGTTAAAAGCAAACTACTTTTAATTGGCTTTACGGAATTGCAAAAATTTGGTACAGAATTAAAGTACACACAAAAATATAGAGAGCTAGGGTCGGTTTTACATCCAAAACAAAAAAAAAGTTAAAAATTTGGGCACATAGAGCTGTCACTGATGACAATATTTGGTTATACAAAAATACTGCAGTTTATATATACAAAATAAGAATCTAGCCCTCTAGGGAAAACATTGAAGAACAATATCGTGCAATTACAACTACGATAAAAGTCTAGAAAAAAGGTGTCATGCTTTTAACTTTTATATATGCAAAAGCACATGCAGGTTGATAGCTAGGATAAGCAGTATTGCGTGTAGCGAGAGATGGCGCAGCAATCGGACAAAGACAAATACCTATAGTTAGACAAGGACAGATATAGATATATAACATAGAAAACAGGACTAGAAATGTTAGAAATGTACCTCGATGTAGATGACGTTATCGACATCGAGTAAGTTCGGCCTTCGCTATAGGATTCCCTTAACGTATTGAATCAGTAAAATCAGTATTGAATCAATAAAAGTAAGGAATTAAAGTATATACATATTAAAAACATAAATACCTGTATATCATGCTTTTCTACACTATCTGTACGATGTTCTAATGCGTGCTCTTCTTTCATCTCTTCTTTGATCTCTTCTTTAATTTCTGGATGTTTATTTTCCTCTTCTGCTTCAGTATACTCTGCTGTACAGCTTTTTGTTATTACTGAAGTGCTTTGCTTGGTCTTTTCATCCTCCTTCGAAATCTTACCTAACTTGCAACCGCATGCCCCCCAGTCGCAACCAAGGGCCGTGATGGAGTTCACGGCGCAACCGGAGACCGAGTTGACGCGGCAGCGTCAAGACGGGATCATCCAGGTTCCAGAGGTTCTGTCCTCTGTCTCAACGACCCCAGAACCCGCTGCAGGGGTTCCGGCAACGGTGGTAGGCCAAAGGGCCGCGACGCCGGCTTATTAAGCTGAGCCGCCCGATCAGATGGAGGCGCTTCTAGCGATCGAGGGCGTCGTAGCAGAGCTGGAGGCGGCACTGAAAGGTATGGCACCCGTTGAACCACCTATGGCCATAGCGGCCATGGACATGCCGACGTTGGAGGACGCGGCAGACCACGCTACAACCGGGGGAAAACCCCAGTAGAGACTCTAACTATTAAGAACACGCTCCGAGGACGAGGCGATGAAAGACCCGTCCGGCGTCTAGGTAGTAAGCTCTAGTGTTAAGCGTTTTCTCCCTAGTAAGTAAGTAACAGACTCGGTCCACCTTAATTTCATTTCGGCCGTAGAACTTTAGTTTCCTTTTATTTTGTCCCGCGCTAGGACCGAAGAAACACAGCGCAAATCATGGACACGCGGCCACACACAATCTTCAGTAGATTGTCGGCAGCGCGAGCGGATACCGTGGTACACTAGAATCAAAGCCACGATAGGCCCGCCGGGAAAAAGCATAACTGGCGACCGAGTAGAGCCCAGAGAGTAATCAGGGCCGAATAAAAGTCTAGTCTGAGCACGGGCTCAAAAGATGGCGTCCCACGCCGAACACGGGCAATAGAAGGTAACTGCCAAACGGGCAGAGCCCGAGATTAAGTCAGGACAAAGATTCACAGTCAATATTCCGCGGGGCCGAAAGATGGCGTCCCATGGCGTTAGAGTAAGATTACGAAGTAGAAAACTACCTTACCGACCATTCGAGACTCGGAGGATAAGTAGATTACGAGATAGAAGCACCATTGACCATGGTCACGCGAATGGCGGACCATTGAGAATTAGAGTAATTAAACACGATCTGCGAGATGTCCGAGCCTCGAATAGTAATCAGCGCCAAGCAGATTTTAAGTTGAGCGAAGCGCTCGCGAGATAAAATCCCATCGTCCGGGGTCAAAGGTCAAACGGGCCCATGACCCATTATTTCAAAAAGTAAGCGTCAGAATCGCGAGACAAGCCCTTCAGGCGACCCACAGAGGTCACGAGGTAGAGCAGATTTGACCGCGGAGGCAATCCACCCACGCGTCTAGGAAGTCGTAGAATAGGATTAATCCGCGGGTACAATTGATATCTGGAGCATCCCCAGAACCTGGTACACCCGTACATCAGGTTCCCGTCGACCTACGACACCGGGTACGCGAAATAAAGTACCGTCGCCAAAAGTCCGAACCTGGGGGTCCGCCGCGAGGACAGTCACCGGGGACCGAGCTACTAGGTGGCCAATAACGATCAGTTTAGGTCGGCGTCAACGGCGGTTGACCAGCTATGCACCTGGACATCTTCTCCTGGAAGATGACCCGGATGGAGCATCAGGATGAGGAATTAGACGATGCGCGCGGGTAGCCGTCAACGGCGAAGCGATAGGTAAAAAGTTGAAATCCCACTACCCGGGAGGTAAAAGTGGAGGTCATCCTGATGGTACTACGCATAGAAGTTTCTAGAACTTCGGAACAATAGGCACGGCATTCGAAAACACCGTGATAGGCCATACCATGCGGCGTGATGCGAAAGAGAAAGTCGCAATAGCGGCATGGTGGGGGTAAGGCCCCGAAGTGGGGAGCCGGAGCGAGAAGTGCGGCTCGGGGCAGTCTGCCGGAGATAGTGATAGAGGTAACATCTATGCTCGACGCGTCCGCGAATTTTTTGCAACAACTTCCGCGAACAAAGTCCGATGCGAGTGAAAATTATAACTGACTATTATTTATCATCCGGGGATGTCCGCGTTACGCGTTATCGTAAATTTATTCGAAGTTTCGCAGAGTTAAGTGACCGCGTCACATGCGTGCGACCGCGACCCATGTGGTACTTTAACTCTTGTAAAACGTCTTCGAATCAACAACCATCTGTAAATAAGGCTAAAAGGGAATAAAGTGATTGTGCAGTTGTGAAAATCAAACCGATTATCTCAAAGTTGCTTACCTTATACTTACCCGTTCCTCCAAGTGCGATCCATCGAAGTCCCTCGTCGATCCATAGTATGCCGGTGTGTGCGATGATCCTGGAGTCTACGACGGCGATGATCCTCGGTGCAGGGGTACCTGAAAAAAGGAAAAGTTAGACGGGATGATCGGCGAGTACTTATACCTACCTGTGTGACAAGTGGCGGTACATCTAAGTCCCACGCCGACCTTGGTATGCCGAACAGTGCGATGATCCTTGCGTCCGCGACGAAGATGACCCACGGCCAACAGGAATCTGAAAAGGAAATTGATTAAACAATCTGCGTGACCACGGTCCCTGCCAAACGTACCTTCTCGGTGGGCCGGTGAAACCGAGTGGCGACCGTAGATCTAGGACAGAAGGAGAGCGCCCAGCGGCCACCTGCGACCCGGTCCGGTCACAACCTAACTTGTCTTTTTCATATGTATCTAAGATAAAAATAATCCATATTAAAAATAATACTTTATAAAACAATATTAATATAAAACTATGTATAATAAGACCAAGAATTTAAGTGCCTTGTCGAACTTGTCCAGATTCCTTCTCTTCTGTCAATATTATATTTCCTCGTAGTAGGTCTATCGTTTTCGAGTGTTCCCTTTGTTTCAAATTTGAACTTTGTAATAAACAAAGGTTTTTTTCGTCAAAATGCCATGCTTTATTTAAAATATTCATATTGTTCGATACATGCTCCATATCTTTTAAAAGTTGCTTACTGATTGCCCGTAATTTTGTCAAATCTATATTTAAAAAAAACTTAAAACATGTAATAAAACATGTATTAAATGATATAAATGATATCAATTTTTACATGCTCTGCTTCTTAACGATAAATGTATTCAATAATGACTACTTTTAATAAAAATTATCTATTTATTCTTTAGTTAGTATCAATTTACAATATAATTAAAAATGTGATTGTTAACTTTGTTGCAAAATTGTTCACGTAACAAAAAACAATAGGTGGTTAAAATCTATTAAAGTCTCGTGTAGGGATGAGAAAACATGATGTTAAATCCTCCCGTGCGGGCTTGTCGTCCTCGAGAGAATCTGTGGGCTGGATTGCCCTCCGCGCGTGTTCACCGGTGTGTGCCTCGGGAACGGCGTGGTCAAGACAACGAGTCTTTGAGTTTAATTAGTTTTTATTGCACCTTTCGTCGATAGCACCACTACCGAACTTACAATGGTTGTTCGATACGGAATTCTTACAATGAGCGTTACTTTTACCCGTCGATAGGACTGTGCTCGTCACACGTCGGAACACAGACCGCTACTAATCCGGTACGCGCCCGTTTTCGGGGAGAAGGCAGGAAACCGCCCGCGATTGGCTGAGTAATAGTAGGAACGCGCACGGGATTGGCTGGTGGGTAGTCGCAGCGCATTGGTTTACCGCTAGGTGATAGAAGAACGCGGGAGTTTAAGCGATTTAAATACGACGCAACATACATAATACGCAACAACGCCGCCTCCCTTGAAGGGTTCGCCTTCAACGTGCTATGCTAGAAGTTGAGAAGTTATATTGGATCGAATTTCACGCGAACTTAAAAATAAATGACTATTAATTTGTACTGATGATTAAATATACAGTGCTTACATCTAAACGCAATATATTGAAACGAATTAATTCGCGACACTTAAAGATAAGAGAACATTAAAAGAAAAACGACAAAAGAGGGAAGGGCTCGATTATAAGTCGGTAAAGAAACTTTAGAATAAAACGAATTGACAGTTTGGCGGCTACGCAGGTAATATGGCTAGCTTGGCGAGAGGCCTAACATAAGAGCCCTTGCTCGTGTTGATAGTAGCCGAGCGCGTTACGCCGTCGGAGCCGGTGTGTATCTCTTGGACTCGTCCGATGGGCCATTGCAAGGGCGCCGTTGCTTGTTGCTTTATTACGACCAATTGCCCCGTCCTTAACTGCTGACCCTTGGGCGTCTTCCACTTGTTCCTCTGCTGCAGGGTGTTGAGGTACTCGTGACTCCATCTACTCCAAAAGTGCTGACACGGCATTTGCTCAATTACTTGCCAACGCAATAGCTTGTTTACATTTATATCATTTAAATCCGAGGTAGGAAAACTATTCAACGGTGCCCCGACCAGAAAGTGCCCGGGACTTAAGTAATTCATGTCATTAGGGTCCGAACTTAATGGTGTGATAGGACGCGAATTCAAAATTGCTTCAATCTCGCATAAAATAGTTTGCATCTTTTCGAAAGTTAAATGCAAGCTACCCACTATACGTGTGAGGTGGAATTTAACGGATTTGACCGCAGCTTTCCATAACCCGCCGAAATGCGGAGCGTTGGGAGGAATAAAGCTCCATTCAGTTCTTTGCTCGCGCAAGAAATTTTCTATGGGGGCTCGTGTACCGTCGTCCTTGAGGAAATTGTATAGGTCTTTTATTTGCCTTTGTGCACCAACGAAATTAATCGCGTTATCGGAATAGATCCGTTCTGGCTTGCCCCTACGCGAAATAAGCCTTTTGAGAGCCGCGATGAATGCGTCGGTGGTAAGATCACTAACAAGCTCCAAGTGCACTGCCTTGGTAGCAAAGCACACGAAAACTGAGATGTACGCTTTATGATTTCGCGAATTGCGACGCTTACCCTCCCGTAACATTACCGGACCGGCGTAGTCAACTCCGCAATGCGTGAATGGCCGTGATACCGTAACGCGACTCTCGGGCAAGGAGCCCATCAATGCCTCAGAAGAAACGGGTTTTGCCTTAAAACATGTCACACAATTGGGTATTATCTTCCGCGTGGTTGACCTCAATGAGATTGGCCAAAAACGTTGCCTTACCGCTGCCATGGTTGCTTGCAAGCCGGAATGCATATTGCGCATGTGTTCTAGCTCAATTATACGTTTAGACAATTCGTGATTTTGCGGCAGTACTATCTGATGGCGGGCGTCGAAGGCCAGTGCGGAATTCTTCAATCTTCCGCCCACTCGGATCAATCGGTCCTCGTCCATGGGAGAGACAGAAGATTACTAGTTTTGCTAATGTCACGGTCATTGATTAAAGAGTCGTATTCATCTGCGAAGGATTGTTTTTGGATGACCTTGCACATTGTGTTTAACGAATGAGTCATTTCTTTGGGTGATACGGCAAGAGTTGACGGCTTAGAATTCCGCGGAGCTGAGACTCTAAGGCAATATGCAATAATGCGACAAATTTTGTTCAGATTGGAAAACTTGTTAAGCAGGTCATCGGTGACACTGGGAAGGTGTTGTGCAACGACGGCACAAATCTTCCTTTGTTCGGGAATCTTGTTAAGCAGGACAAATTCGCTGCTGGGCCATTGGCACTCGGGTAGTTGTAAAAACTGAAGTCCATGCCACCATATGTGCGAATGTATTAGGTCATTAGGAAGTAGTCCTCGCGATAAGACATCTGCCGAATTGTCGGCGGACGCAACGTGTCGCCATTGATGCGGGGCGGTTAGTCTTTGTATTTCTCCAACACGGTTCGCCACGAAAGGTAACCATTTGCGTGACGGAGAGGTGATCCAATTTAAGGCTATGGTAGAATCCGACCACAACGTGATAATCACATTTACTATCATGTTGACTGACTCCCTGACTTTATCGACTAATTGGGAAAGCAATAACGCCGCTAACAATTCTAGGCGTGCAAGGGTCACGGCCTTGAGCGGAGCAACGCGAGATTTGGAGCAAAGCAAGAAACACTTGTATTCATTTTGTCCTACTTTGATGCGAATGTATACGCATGCACCGTAAGCGCGCTCGCTGGCGTCGGAAAAACCGTGTATCTCGATATCCTGAAGGTCGGCACAACCTCTGACGCAACGAGGAATCTGTAATTCCTTGATATTAGGTAACTGCAGTTTAAACTGCATCCATTTGGTGTGAGCATCCTGAGGCACTGACTCATCCCAATCAAGACCCGATTGCCAAAGATCTTGTAATACGAGTTTCGCAACTACGATGGTGGGGCCTAGCAAACCTAGCGGGTCAAACAATCGGGACACCTCGGATAATATGGAACGCTTGGTCACGGGACCTGAGACGTGGCTGGGTTCATAAGAGAATCGGAAGAAATCGCCATCTTGGTCCCAAAGAATGCCCAAGATACGGACATCGCTTTTCTTGTCGAGCGATACAACCCTTTTGCCACGACAGCTTACGCCCGATAGCAGTTCGGGGCAATTAGATCCCCACTTGCTGAGTTCAAACGATCCTTCTCTAAGCAACTGTATAATCTGATCGCGAATCGCGAGCGCGTCGATAATCGAATCAGCGCCTGTGAGCATGTCGTCAATATAAAAATAATAAACAGAAGTGATAATTTCTTACGCCAGAATAATAATAGATGTATAGAATAATAATTAAGAATTTTTAACTCGACTTAACTGGCAATATAACGTCTTTTCAATATGAACGTGGAAACACCGTGAGCCAACTTGGTTTGTCGGATTCACACAGCACTTTTTCCGGATCGTATCGAGACATTATTAATTTCGACCAAAGATTTTGGTCCGTTGATGTAATTTCTAAATTAAATAGTTTAATTTTTTATTGCGAAAAAAATGTTACCCCAGCCAGGGTTTGAACCTGGAACCTCCCGTATACCGTGCGGGTGTCGTACCAATTCGACCACTGGGGCTGTGGTAACATTTTTATCGCAATAACAACTATGAGATGGAGCACCATTAATACGTCGAAGGTGTATAATAATAATAATTAAGAATTTTTAACTCGACTTAACTGGCAATATAACGTCTTTTCAATATGAACGTGGAAACACCGTGAGCCAACTTGGTTTGTCGGATTCACACAGCACTTTTTCCGGATCGTATCGAGACATTATTAATTTCGACCAAAGATTTTGGTCCGTTGATGTAATTTCTAAATTAAATAGTTTAAGTTTATTATACACCTTCGACGTATTAATGGTGCTCCATCTCATAGTTGTTATTGCGATAAAAATGTTACCACAGCCCCAGTGGTCGAATTGGTACGACACCCGCACGGTATACGGGAGGTTCCAGGTTCAAACCCTGGCTGGGGTAACATTTTTTTCGCAATAAAAAATTAAACTATTTAATTTAGAAATTACATCAACGGACCAAAATCTTTGGTCGAAATTAATAATGTCTCGATACGATCCGGAAAAAGTGCTGTGTGAATCCGACAAACCAAGTTGGCTCACGGTGTTTCCACGTTTATATTGAAAAAACGTTATATTGCCAGTTAAGTCGAGTTAAAAATTCTTAATTATTATAAAAATAATAATCCCACCAGTAGTCAGAGTTTATGAAACTATTGAGCCAATTGTATTTTATTCGTCAATAGTAACACCACCAATAGTCACATTTTATGAAACTACTGGATCAATAACATACTATTTGTCAGTGGTAACTATATCAATAGTTTCAGTTTATGAAACTATTAAATCAGTAGTATACTATTCATCGTATAGCAACGCCGCTAAAAGTGTATTTTTCGTCAATAGTAAACTGTTAAAAGTTACTATTAACGTACTATTCAAATCTAATAGTTACTATTGAAAGCCCAATAGTTACTATTGGATCTCAATAATTTTTTTTCATAAGGGCTGTCCGGGTAGCAACAAGCAATTTAAAGCTTCCTCTAAAAAAGAAAAGAAACTTGATCGAAGGAGCCACGGCTAGCCGTCTTGCTCGCCATCTCATTATTTAAAGCTGATACAAATCACGCAACTGGACACAGTGAAGATTCTTCTTCTTGTAAGGTAAAGGGAAGGATCTTCGGACGAAAGTGAATGCACAACTATGATCGAACTTTACAGGTTTGCTTGATCATACAATTATGCTAACACGTTTCGTCCGAGTAGAATATGTAGCTGTTTAAAGCTGTAATGATTTGTATCCCACAAGACACGTCTGATTAACGTTAGTTAATTATTGAATTATAAGAATACAGTGAACTCGGGTCCATACTATTTTTTGTTCTTTTTTATCTCTACTATTATATAAAGGGGAAAAGTTTGTTTGTACCATTGTTCAGGGTAATCTTAGAAACTACTGAACCGAATTAAAATTTTAAATTCTTTGAAAGAGTTATACTTAATGACTTTTCCTGTTCAGATTTTCTTAATCAACCAAATTTTAAAATATTACCCGAGTGGAAATTGATCTAGCCAATCTGATTTTATAGCTAAAGGCTGGATCATGCAGGCTAGATATGTTACCTAGCCATTGACTAGTATTAGCTATAATTTATGAATAATTCTTTAGTTTAGTACTTTTCTAGCCCCTGCACGGTAAATATTAAAATAAATGGCGCTAAAAACTATCAAAAAATTAGCCAGCCGTTGTCTAGCCACTAGTAATTAAAAATTTGTTAGCATTCGAACAGTAAGGTTGTAACCGGACGGTACAAGTGGAAGCCCGCTACGCGCTGTTTAATCTCCTATCTTACGGTCGCCACTCGATTTGACCTTAAGTGGTGGGCGATGTTTATTCGATGTTTAGAAAATCGATGTTTTCTATTGCTACATCGATTATTTTAAATCGATGTTTTTACTAATCGATGCATCGAGTAAGAATCGATTATTAAAGAATAAAATCGATGTTTCTTGAACTAACTTCACTTCGCAATGTATAGATGTCGCCACGTTGTAGCGACTTACATTTTTTCGGCGAACAGAAATTATCTAAGCCGCTCATTAGCTGAGACGGACGTAATAACGAAAAGCTACAATTTTGAAACTTTCCACGCCAGTCCCGCAAAAAAGTCTTTTGTCTTTTCTTTCCATATTACCGCATTGCCAGGTGCTGGGACTGCCGGGTAGTGAGTATAAGTGACTACTGTGATTGTGACTAGTGCTCTTCGAGTATTCAGTTCTTTCGTTCTTTGCCAGTGTTCAAAGGGCCGATTCCGATCACCGTCTCCTATTAAACTGTTTCTCATTACGTCTCTTAAAAACGAAAGAATGGATCCTTTATTGGAGAAAAAAGTTAAAAATCCATTTATCGTTTATTTTCGAATAAACGACCAGGATTTGTTTTGCGTTCGCAATCTCTGCTTACGCAACTATATACGGTTAATGCGTACAGTATCTTCCATAAGTTTGGAAACACCCTACGTTTTACGGATAAATAGTCGCACGGCAGCGATTTGTGCAGATTTTTGGTATGAATATATCGTAAAACGTTCAAATGATGATATACATTTCCACCTGGGACACTTGCAACACTTGTACATGCCGAAAATATGTCGGATAATCATTTTGCAACACCGAAGTGCTCGGAGTTGAATTTCGCGCGCTGATCTGTTGCACATATTCTGTCATCTAGTGCTACTACGACATATCAGAGAAACTCCAGTGAGTGAGTCAACAGTGAGACGGCGCCTAGCAGCTAAGAACCTTAAAGGATACACAGCTGCAAAGAAATCGCTGCTGAGATTTATTAGCTAAGATTATTAGCCCATTGAAGTCTTTTTTCCTTGTTATTAGATCTCCCAGGTGGAAATGTATATCATCATTTGAACGTCTTACGATATATTCATACCAAAAATATGCACAGATCGTTGCCGTGCGACTATTTATCTGTAAAACGTAGGATGTTTCCAAACTTATGGAGGGTACTGTAAGTAATCTACTATACAATTGATTGATGCATTGAATAGTACTTTTTAGATGATATATATACGGATATAATTTTACAGATGACGATCAGCACACATTAAATTATATTCAAGGCCTGATCACATCGGGCGCGATATATAATGCGGATGAAGACATCAATGCCATTTCACGGTCAAAGGACGACGTGACTTTGTAAGCGCAATGTTATTGTGTTGATTTTCTGAGAATCGTAATATTTTCTGCACGATGTAATATTTTATTTCTCTTCCAGTGAGTCTATCGACTTATCATTACTGGATTTCGAGGACAACCAGCAGCTATCTCAGGGCATAGTATTTCTAGAGGAACTTGAAGCTCTTCCAGATATCAATGGTTTGTATTCTCAAGATTTATATAAAAAATTACTAAATGTCGAAGCACAGACTTTTGCATAACGCGTAATGCATAAGCATAAGAAAATTGATTGGTCCATATACATGTGCATAAGGAAATAGACCAATCCATTTTCTTGTGTTTATGAATTATGCGTTATGTAAAAGTCTGTTTCGGCTTTAAGAAAATGTATTAATAATATTATGCATATTACAGAAGCTGATTCTACTACCCCAAACACACAAAATCAACTTTTGAGTTTGAAATTTCAGTTGGGTCACTGCAGCAGTCGCAAACTCTAATTGACGTTCCGATCCCTAAAAAATCGTCCGTAATAGATACACCATCATTAGATCGCTCATCAAATATAAAGAAGAAATCGAGAGTCGGTACCAAAGCCGTAAAGAAATTGACCGCACTCGCACAGACTGAGCGTTTTCGAACCGTAGCGGGGCCCTCACGTATATCGAAAGACGGTAATTTGTATTATAAATGTATAGTTAAATATAATCGTTTATTTCCGTTAGTCTGTCTTTATCTTTGTCGTTATTATTATATTCTGTAGTTCTTTCTACACAAAGTTCGAGAGCTTCTTCATCTTCGACGCCGTTGTCTACCGAGTCGACCAGCAGTACCAGCACGTCCGCAGTCAGTATCCAAGCTACAACTTGCACGATGTCGTAAGTAAAAATATATATTTGACATATAACACTTCGAGAAACATACCTAATAATATGTACTGTTTACAGGGGAGAAGTGCTTAAAAATCGCACCTCTAAGTTAAAAAGTCATGTTTGGGACAGTTTTAAAAAATTAAGCGCAACAACTGCTCGATGCCAACTCTGTACAAATACTTTCAAACACGGTGGAAACACAACGAATTTAAAGCAGCATCTTGCTCGAAAGCACTTTACAAGAACATCCACAGAAAGCAAGCAGAAGACTGTTTTCTTATTAGACACAGAGGCAAGTAAAAAGAGGAGATTAGAATTGGAGAGTGAAGATGATCCTTTGAAAAACACAGAGATGCAAAAGAACGTTCTAAAGCCTGTAAGTACATAAATCTATTCAAGATCGGACAAATTTTGCAATCGTCCATAACTTTAATAAAAATCAATTTCAAGGGCTTTTCTCAGGTCAAGCCAGTCGGCAGCGATCAACAAATCGACAATGTCTTTCGACGAGCTCACTTATTCGCAGGTAAAGATATATACATATATCGAGTTCAACGTGATTAAAGATCACAATGATTATAGTGATTGACTATATTTTTATATTCTTGATTGTTAGATGGAGGAACGTCGTCCGAAAAAATCACTAACGCCATATTGTATATGCTCGCTACCGACAGTTGCCCTCTCTCTACCGTCGAAAACGAAGGGTTCCGCACTCTCATGAAGACAACAGCTCCGCGGTACAAGATCCCATCAAGACGCACTATCACTCGCTTCATGGACGATAAGTACGAACACCTGCATGGCATGTTCAAACGCGAGGTTTCTCAAGCTACTGCACTAACCCTCACATGTGATATCTGGTCCGATATTTCAAATCGTGGGTATTTAGGGATAACGGTGCACTACTTATGCAATAATAAAATAGAAAGTGGATGCTTGGGCGTTAGAAGATTGCCGTTAGAAGAAAGCGACACAGCACATTACATTTCGGAAATTCTTATGAAGGGAATTCAGTCCTTTGGGATCAATCAAGAAAACGTGACAGCGATCGTAACTGATAACGGCGCGAACATTAAAAAAGCAGTAATAGACTGTTTTGGTGCTTCCAAACATATTGAGTGTTTTGCTCACGCCGTATCACATATTGTACCCGATGCAATAAATGCTACGCCTGGGGTCGAACAATCAATCGCGAAAGTAAAAGCCATTGTTACGTTAACGAAACGCAGCGTGGTCGTCTCGGACGAATTGCGGCGCTTGCAAAAACGGAACGAAAAAACGGAAGCAACACTTCTTAAGTTTAAACAAGACGTTCCCACGAGGTGGAATTCCACTCTGATTATGATCGAGCGATTTCTGGAGCTCCACGAGTACGTATACCCGATTTCTCTTAAGTGTAAAAAGCCTGTAGAAATGCTTACGCGCGAAGAATTCGATTTACTGCGGGATATAGTATTAGTTTTAAAGAAGCCCGTGGAAAATGTAATAACCGAGTGCAGCTGAGACTCATACGTCACATCGAGTTTGATAATTCCGATTATTCGCTGTATGATGATCGTTATCAGAACACGTAATCCGTGCACTAAAATAGGACAACAGTTCCAAGAAAAACTTTTAACGGAATCACATCGTCGATTTAAAGATTATGAGTCTCGTGAGTTGCTCGCGATATCGACTATTCTTGACCCGCGGTTTAAAAAGCTGCACTTTCAAAAGCCTCTTTTCGCCGCGACTGCAGTCACGAAGATCAATATGATTATTGAAACGGCTTTACATCAAAACGAAAGTCCTATCACGCGGGTGGAGGACGAAAATAATTTGCAGATAGCAAACGATAGTGTGTGAAGTTTTCACGATAAACTTATCGTTTCCGAGAATCAAACAATACCTTCCGATTGCCACGAGCTCACTCTCGAACTCAGACAATATTTGAATCAGCCGGTTGTCTCGCGATCCAAAAACCCCATCGAGTACTGCGACAAGTTGAAAGTTGTGTATCCGACACTACACTCATGCGCTCTAAAATATTTAAGCATTGTTGCTACATCCCTTACAGAAAAGTATTACTGGATTGCTCAGTAATTTGTTACCGAGTCTAGTAATTTTTTACTGGCGATCAGTATTTTATTCTTGTATTTCAGTAGTTTAATTACTGGCAAATGAGTAATATCTAGTAGTATTAGTAGTTCTTCTGGGATCCGAAGTACTGATACAAGTACTTCAGTATTTGCTTATATAGTACTGAAGTAAAAAAGTACTGAAGTATTGGAAAATCTAGTAGTTGAGCTTAGACGTGAAGTACTGATAGAAATGAGTAAGTAGTTTTCCTAGTAATTCATTACTTAGTCTAGTACTTAAGTACTGGTATAGACGAGATTCAACTACTGGGGCGGCAAACGCTTGAAGTACTGAATTCATATATGTAATTCATTGTCCTAATTAAACTTTAAAAATTTCACAACCTACCTGTAGAGTATTTTAGTACAATTATAAAATAATGAATGCATATGTTTTATATATCTGAAGTAAACAGACCTAATATATAAAATAAGTAATTAAATGTAATTATTATAATCAAGCTGATCCATTGATCAACTATATGTTACAGCTATGGTCAAAGGTTAGAAGATAGACAAAGTTTTACAAATTTTTTACGTAAACATAAAATTTATTTCTTTTATTATCATGAAATATTTTGATATATATATGTATTACAAACGAAAGTGAATAACTAAATATATATGCTTTAGTCTCTCTCTAAGGAATTTACTAAAGGATATACGCACAGTTTCCTATTGTATGACATTATAATACATTTACATTGTATTATTTCGGGATAAATAGCCACACATTCCGGAGTCATTTCCATAATATTGCAAAAAATATCAGAGGAGACATTAATTAAGAAATTTTGACAAATAGTCTCTTTTGTTAAATAAAGACGTGTATCTAATAAAATGCATTTCATATTGTTGGATCCAAGAGTCCTAACTATAAGTGTGTTATGGAGACCACTGTTTTATTTTGCAAACGGACAATATTATTAAGACGCCTTTTCATGCGTTTATATCCTTCTACATGAAACAAAATGTTTTTATAAATAAATCTATGATACAAGTTAGCTTGCTGATGTACCTGTTTCCTTAATAAATTTTCCACAGCAACTTTTTGAGTTAATGTTAATGTTATATGGTCAGGTTTGCCAAATAACCTTATGTGGTCACCATATGCTGTGCAGTAACCAGATGTAAGATTGCTAAAAGTGAATGTTTCGTACAAAGATTTTGCACATGATGCATTATTATTTGATGAGAAAACGTCTGCACCCTTTTCTTTGAGAGATTGAAGTCTTAAATAACATTTACAAATTTGCTGAGGTACTGCTTGAGAACTTCGAAACATCTTGGCTAATATGCCATTGTAATGTGCAACCCGATTTCCCTCGGTCTCGCTAGCCGAAGGGGCGCGGCTGCAAATTAATCGTCGAATATCCAGACGATAGCTCAGAGAGGCCGACAATATTAAATCTCTTACCGTGATCTCCGTATCTGGGATCTTAGGCGATACCTTCTGATTGGGCGCCAGGTGCGATTATAGACGCGCACCACGTCTCGACGATGTCCGTTCGCCAGGCCTCGACGCAAATTCAGGGCGTGGCTCCGCGTTATAGAGGCGAAGGTGGAGAGGGGACGTGACGCAATTGACACAAAATAAAGTTCAGCAATTAACAATAATAATCAAGTATATTTCAGAACCAGATCAAGACGGGAATTCACGACCTGACATCGCTCAGGTGACCGGTAGTAACGCGATAGCCGGAACGGCGGCTAGTGCCCGCGCAAGGTACATGATTTTCACGCCCGCGAGATTCCCTTCTTAAAGACGCACAACAGTCTCGACTCGATAAACGCAATAATCCCGATGCGCCAAGCGCAATACACAATAATCTCGAGGCGCCAAATGATCCCGATTTACATTTACCGTCGCGCCACCCTGTACATTAGTGCGCTCGCGAATTCTCCCTTGAGCGAGCGCGGCAATACTTGCTCGCATCCACGACACAAAATACCCACGAAGCTCTCGGTCTCTCGAGACGCACGATACTTCTCCGCGCACGGCAAACACCCACGCGCCCGAATGCGCAACGCTACAATACCAATCACAAATACCGAGCACACCACAATATCAATCCCGAATATCGAACGCGAGATCTCAAACACGAATACTAAACACGAATTGACTGCCGACCGTTGACGAGGTTTCGAGGAGAGCTTTCACTAATATTTTCGGCTACGATCTCGGCCGGCCCGCGGTTTCCGGTTAATGGTCGCGACAAACCAACCGGCGCCCACGACGACGGGAGCCGGTATCCACTGAATATACGCGGTATTCTAAACGGTACGGTCGCTTACTTGCTGGGTCGCGACCGAGATCGAGCCCTTGACTACGTGGTAGCACCGGAGTGGAGACCTTACAGTTTTACGGCTCGCTGCTGCTCGGCGGTGTCGGGGCGCTCGATCCAGGGTGGCTCCTCGTCCGCGGTTCGATCGACAGTGAGGAGTGGTCGATTCGGCGGGACCGCGCCGGGCCCCCGCACGCGCGCCCTCAAGCTCGCGGGTTTTCCGCCCCGCCGATTGGTCGTGCGTGTCGCCCTGCTCGCGACGCTGTGGACGATTTTCGCCGCTTTCCCGCGGCCCATTTGAATCGGCTGCTGTGTTACGTGGGCCCCTCGCGGCTTCCCGCCCGACTGATCAGACCGTGGCGGCGCCGCTCGGCCCTCTGGGCGCCGTGGGGTGAAGTGAGTGGGCCATCCACCCGCGCTGCAGTCGCGGTGGTGCGCCCCTGGGCATGCTGCGGCGGGGCCGTGTTGCTGTGCGAGACATTCCCGGCGCTACTCCAGCGGCAGGTCCCGGCGGCCCCCCCGTCGGCCGACCACTCCGCCGCAAGTCCTCCGAGCGCCCGTCGCTCCCTCGTCGCGACTCTCGTCGTTACAAATGGTCGGTGATCCCACGCTCCGGCACCACCTGTCAACCCTACGGGACTTAAACTAGAAAAAGGTTAGTTAGCGCAAGCGGCCCTTCCTCGACTCGGGCCGAGGCGCCATCCCCGACCTCCCCCCCGGCCGAGCTACCATCTGGGTGGAGGACGGGACAATGTCACGTCACAAATGTTCATATGGAAAGCAAGATACGGCCCATAAACTTCCAAAATCTTTCACACTTTTAGGAATGTGGAGAAGTAAGTGAATGTTAAATTTCATAAGCTGAGGTGCATTGTATACATCTTCCATGCTTAAAACAAATTGTTTTATGCATCTTTTTGCAATAGAGAAATTCTCTGGTAAAATTTTCTCAAGCAGAAAAATATGCATACTACAAACAAGGAGAAACCAATGATCAACATACTTTTTTGGCATTCCTACACATTGCAAACAGGGCAAAGAGTAATACAACAGAAAATTTTTCCATTCAGAAGCCTTCCATATTTTATACTCTGTAATAGATCGAGGGGTTCTAGTAATTTCACTTGGTGGCTTTATAGAACAAAGTATAGCATCAATTTCCTTAATTTTGTTTGATCCAATATAGAAAGGTTCCTTCTTGTTTATTCCATTTGTCCACCACTCTACCATAGTTTTCACAACACCAAGTAAGACACAATGCATGTAATCAGGCACAAAAGATGTTATTATATTAAATAAAGGAAGCAAAAGAAGGACAGTTGCACCTTTTAACCCATTTGTAATCTTCCTTGTTTGCATGACAGTTCTGGCATCCTGCACATGCTGTTCGTGAGTTCGTAAATGCTGTATATCACCACGATAAACCCTTGCTTTTCCACGACCAACTTCACACTCCTCTCCCTCATTTAGACAAAAAGAACATCCTTGCTTACCTCGAAATGTTTTTAGATTCTGGAACAATGGTCTTGCTTGAGAATCAACTGAAGCTGAGAGGGTGTGAACTTTTATTTTAACTTTAACTTCAGAGCCTGGAATGACATACTCTAATCCTTCATTATGTAGTGCAGTTAGTTCCTCAACAAATGGTTTTAAAAATGTATTTATTTCAGGTTTAGATGAGCCATACCATAACCCGCAGAGCAAAATATTTTTTTTACGTATCTTAAAAGTAAAGTTATTTACAGCTACCTGAATGGGCCATAAACATACTTTAGATGACTTAAAAACTTGTACTCCATTAGTGTTCCACTGTAATGTGACATCTTTTACTGAAATAACATCATCCTGTACTAATTTTTCATATACTCTGCCACTATGAACTTCACTTTGGCTACTTGTAAATCCTTCTTGAAACATAGAATGTAGACGATCATCTTGAAACAATCGAACTAACTGATCTCGTAATGGAATTTGAATGAAAAAACATTGCTGCCGCTTTAAATCGCCTATTACACACTTCAATCCACAACTACAAATTACTTCACTTACTCCTACAAAATTAATTATATTCTTGCAACCAGAGCAAAAAAATGTGTTATTACATTAGGTGGCTTAGGAAATTTTTTTATGAGCAAATGTAATGACTTATGTTCTTGTTTTGGGAGGTGACAATCTATCAAATCTATGAGAGATCGAAGAGCATAATCTGAAAGTCCATAGCGCATAGCATAACTCATAATTAATAATTCACTCTCTTCCTTTGTAATATCACATCCCTCATACAATACTTTCCTGTCAAAATTAATATATTCAAAATTATCTTCTTCAATCATACTTTCATCTGTACAAATGTCTATAAAGTCTTCCAACACACTGCCATTATCATTATCGGAAGTGTTATCATTATTATCTTCTGAATCTATGTCACTATAATTATTATAATTATATCTGCGTGCAATTTCACTTCTAATACTTTCTTTCTCGCTGTCTTCATGATCTCTTTCTTGCGTTGTAGAATAACACAATCCTTCTTTGCTTTGTTGAAGGCACTGTTGGTCGAACTCCTCTCCATTGTTTGAAGAACAATCTGAATTTTCTCTACTATCAATATATCCATCAACAGGATCCCAGTTCATGGGTTGATCATCAGTTTTCTGAGAACTATTGTTCTCTACAAATGCGTGCTAAAAACAAATTTCTTTTATGAAAAGAAGAGATCTAGAAATCTTAAAATCTTTCAGAATTCATATAAAAAGTTGTAAAACAAAAGGTTTATTTTCTCAATGCTTCTACAAAGTTTTTCAAATAACAAAACATGAAAATTTTTCTAATAAGTTTTAAAATTATATAGAAATTCTACAAAATTCTAAAATATTTAAATTAAAAGTTCTGAAAAATTATATATAACTAGCATGCCCCGCGGCTTCGCTCGCGACCTTATATGCATGGCTCTCATACGCGTAGCTTTTGCTATTTTTTAAGGATGTTTTATATAGTTAGGCAAAATGTAACGAAGTTGATGAAAATTTAATATCATATTCTGTATACTCTTTCAAAGTTCAGGGCCAAATTTCAAATCGATTCACAATTTAGATAAAAAGTTATCAATTCTTGAAAATCCGTTTTACAAAGGGTTTTACAGAGAAAAGTGTAAATATTAAAAAATGTAACCAATATAATAATATTTTACACACAAGCAGATCATCAACAAACAAAAATATAGCAACAAAATTTGAAACAATTTACAACAATTTTTTTTGAAATTTAAAAAAAAAAGTAGTAACAGTTATTTACATTCACTAAATCTACGTCTTTTACATTCTATTAGATGTTCCGTAACTATTTATATACATTTTTTTGTCTTTGGATCCCTGGAGAATTAATATCAGAGTTTTTAATATTTCCTGCATACTTTTGGTTGGAACTGTACCTATCCTTAATTTTCAATATTACAAACTTATATTTCGGAAATAAAGTATTTTTGCATATAATATGCCTTACCTCAGTTTTGTGTTAATACCGCCGGCATTAGCATTTCCCGAGGATCAATTATTTCCCGAAAAATTGAAAAAATTTCGGATATCGACGCGTTTCGACGTCGCTTATTGCCGCGCGGCAAGCGTTTCCGCGTCCCAGTAAACGTATGTGCAAGAGTCAACAACTGGCCTTTGTATTCTTGTTATTCAAACCTAATCTTACCTGTAATTCTTTTTCTCTCCTTTTTTATTTCTTTACCTTTCCTTTTATACGTTTTCTTTTTTCTCGTCTTCCCAAATATTTCTATTTTCTACCTTTCAATTTCTAACTTATAATTTCGCTTTAATTCAAATTCATCATAAGCCTCGTTCAGCAAATTTATCATAAGCCTTGTTCAGAATTTCATCTAAATTATATAAAATTTTAAAATTCTTACATTTGTATTATAACCAACTTAAAAAATGTATTAAGACAATTCGTGTACCTATACCTCTGTTGACGTCACTTCCTCAATTATTTTAAACTTTGCCACTCTCTAATCCGCTAATCGACCTCTTTCCTTAATAAGCATTTATAAACTGACCACAATTTACTTAATATAAACATGAAAATAGCAGATAAGTTTAACCATTTATGTGTGAAACAAAGAACAAGGATTGAATTGAAGTCTGGCGAGGAGCACTGAATGTCAAAACCACGGTCTTACATACAGGTCTCTCAACTCGTATGGTGGGGATGGTTCGCTTGACGAAGCCGAAAAGTATGAGGTCGCTGCAATCGAGGGATGTTCTGTGAGAGCGAGAGAGCAATAGTAGCGCATAGCGCTAAACTGGAACTTACCTCTGCAATAACTTTCCCGTTCGCATTATGTTTGACGTACTTTCTGAGAATATATTTCTCTTCAAAATGTTCCTCACAAATATAATGCGAAGACGTCAGTTTCTTGCTAGGAATCGCGGCTTGCCATTTTTTGAGCCGTTCATTATGCGTTGGCACTTGAAAAACCGACCGTTTTATTTTCAGGCTTTTAAAACCTGTTTTGCATTTCGGTACAATACACGGTTTTGTCATCACGTCAAATTATAGAACGCGTGCACGGAGACGAACTATTTAACGCAATGACAAATGACAACACAAGTTACGTAGGCACTTTCAAATCATTCAAATCGACGTCCCTCGATAGCAGCGACACCACAAAAAATAAATTCGATATTGGAGTCACCCCCACCACTGAAATTCTATCGAGTTGAGAGATCTGTATGTAAGACCGTGGTCAAAACATGCTCATACCAACACACTCCCGCTTACATTATTCACATCCCTCCCTCCCCCCTCTCTTTCTTTTTCTCTCACTTTTATACACATACGTACACGCTTAAGCTCTATTAATAAATATGTAAGATTTATATAAATCTAATGTATTCCTTCTCTCTCTCTCAATTATTTCCTAAAAAATTGGAAAAATTTTTTAACCGATTTCCAAAAAGATACCGGTTCCCAAAAAAGTCGCTAACGAAAAATTATACAGTTTATAGCACTCCCCAGGAAATTCTACCCCTATTTTATACATAATTCTTTAAAATTCGATCAATTATTTCTCGAAAAATTCGAAAAACTTTTGATATCAGTTTTCAAAAAAATCGCTAACAAAAAATTGTACACTTTATGGCACTCCCCGGGAAACTCTACCCCTATTTTATATACAATTCTTTAAAATTCGGTCAATTATTTCTCGAAAAATTAAAAAAATTAAAAAAACCGGTTTCCAAAAAATTGCTAACAAAAAACGAAAAATTATACACTTTATGGCACTCCCCGGGTAATTCTACCCCTGTTTTATATACAATTCTTTAAAATTCGGTCAATTATTTCTCGAAAAATTAGAAAAATTAAAAAAACCGATTTCCAGAAAATCGGTAACAAAAAACTATACACAGAGTGACACTCCCCGGGAAATTCTACCCCTATTTCATATACTTTTGGTAAAAATTCGGTCCATTGGTTTCCGAGATCATCGAACACAAACAATCAAACTGACAAACTCTGTCTCTTTATAATAATAGTATAGAAGTATTCTAAGCAAAATATATAGTTTTGTATAGCAAAAAGAAATATAAAGAAATAACAATGCTGATGGTATACCAAAAAATATTCTCCACATAGTACATATATAATACTTATTTAGAATATAATAATTTGTAATATAATAATTTAAATATAATAATTTGTTCCCTTGCAACACACAGTGTTACAAAGAGTGCTTATATAGTATAGGGGTCAATTTGAACACAGGAAATCTTATTGCATTTTTCGTGTGAAATTATCAGCGCTATTGTATGTTATATTCTATCTTTATCGTTCATTTAGACGTTAAACATAGAATAATGCAATAGCGCTATATATAATAGTGCATTTTAATTAGAAATGCTAGCCTAGGATATTTATTAACCTCACTTATTAACCCTATTTTGTATACGATTTATATAATTACTTGCTGTCGACGACGAAGGGTACTGGCAGGAATAGGAATATTTAAATCTGTAAGGTGTTGTTTGTATTGGCCTCGGCGCGACATTTTTTTCACAAATATTACAGCAATTGTGAAAAATCCAAACTTTGCTAACCTCCGCCACAAGTTTAAACAAATAAATCAGAAGTTAAGCCGCCATAACGTTGACGAAATCTAGCGGACCGATGACGCCCGAGGCTGCGTCTAACTCGCTGAGATAGAAAGATAAGGGAGTATACTCGTGTGCACTCGGGTGACGTTTCCGAATGCAGCCCGAAGTGACACGTACGCTGCTACCAGTATGACCGACGTTTATTTTCGCGCGAAGTTACGCAGTGTCTTACAAATCGACCTTGTTGTGATCGGCTGCATACAGTGCATACCACTACTTTCACGAAGTTACGTTCTCGCTTTATCGCATTTGGTCCTTGTTTGTTTCGTCGTTCTCGCCTTTATGAGTATCTTAACCACTAAAATTTGAAGTGTAAAGTGTTATCCAGTGTTATCATGTCGGGCAGTAAATGTGCTGTTGAAACTAAACTGTCGGATGAGAAGTGCCTCGTTGTGCAATTTATCAATGAGAGGCAAAAGCCTGTTCAAGTGGGCTTTCAAGCCTGGCTAAAGGAAAAAAATACGAAGTCAAATTTGCATCATCTCCTTAATTCTGAGGTGATCATTCGATAGCCCATAAAAGAAGATATAAAATGTGCCCGAATTATGGAAAAAATTTTAAAGAAGAAAGATATCATTTGGGAAGATTTAGTAGTAAGGGTGAGATCTGTGGGAAGTAAGTAATTCTTTTAACATAGTTTAACATACTACATTTTTTTAATTTGAGTACTAAAGTATAAAATGAATATCATTGTAGCATTTATTGATATGTGCCAACACGTCAAAAATATTGAACTCTTCGGTGTGACTAATCCTTCTCGAGAGGAAAGGCGAAAACTGTGTAGTAAGAAACGATCATGTTCTGAAACAGAGGATCTGGATTTATCTGGATAGGATGGATAAGGAATTTTTAAAACTTAAAGTTGCGTGTGCATTTATGTGCATTATCTTTTGTTCTGTTTTTTTTCCCAAGAAAAGGAAAATCCAATGTCTCTTATCTAGTATTTTTATTTCCTTCTAGATTGATTTAATAGATGATATTGAGGAGGAGGAGGAGGAGAATGACGAAGACAGTTCTATGTTTAAATGGAGTAAGGACAGACTAATTGACTTAATTGCCACTTTGAAAGTGGAAAATAAAAGGCTAAGAGAGAATAATGCAAGATTACGAGCACTAAGAGCTATTAGTGAGGGTAAATGTCTGCTATAGCTGTTCATATTACATCTGATTTTCTGTTCTTCTGATCTGATTCTAGATTTACATAAAATGACTGCCATGTCATCTACTTTATGTAAGGATATGGCTAGATTGCGCATAGATATGGATTCTGTGCTCATTAAGGGCCCTGGATACCCAGGTCAGCCATCTTGAATTGAGAGATGAAATATGGACAATTCTTACGGAAGATCTCAAATAAGAAAGAATCACCGTACGATTGAATATAAGCGCTCAAATGAAAGATGAAAGCATATTGGATGTTTACCTGTTCATTAATTTGCTGGTCCTAATATAGAAAGTGTAGTAACAGTGCGATGAAAAATTGACAGCTGATGCGGTCGGCGTAGCACTGTTCTGGAAAATGGTTTATGGCACTTTATTGGATTATTATTTGAAGCAATGGACAGCACATTGACATAACCAACAAACTGAAGCTCAATGACACACAATTTTTAGTACGATTAATGAGTTATTTTACCAATGAAATCTTCCGCAAGACTCGAAAGAGTCGAGAGTCGACTGGTGGGGCACACGCACACAAGAGAAAGAACGTATCTAAAGGGCACAGGTACGTACTTTCTCTTGTGTGCGTTTCCCCCACCAGCCGACTCTCGAGTGACTCGCGGCCACATCGCGGCGCTCTGTATCAAGCTACGAAGCTTCCTCCAGTAGGTGTCGTGCCACTCGACCGCTGTATTTTCCGTGACTATCCAGGATCCTTAAAGATGGTCGAAGCAGTAGAAATAGTAACAACAGTAGTGACAAGAATAGTAATAATAACAGTAAACCAAGTCACTCAAATCAAAATCTTCAAAAAGATAACAACAATATTAGCAACAAAGCTAACAATACTGTGGATGCTATTGAAAGACATAGTGAGGTAAATCTTTAATTTAATGTATTATAATATAAAAAGGAAATATATAATAAAATAAAGTCAAAAGTCTCAATTACTTTATATATAAATACTTTAAGATTCAAGATGACTATTATATGTAGTTTTATTGCGATGCAGTAATTAATCGTTCTGTAAATAATAAAATATTTATTTGTTCTAAATCTTTGTAACTGATCTCTAAATTGCAATACAAACTTTGCATAAATTATTTTAAATATTTAATGTATAATACTTGTACAAAAATTTTGAGATTTTATCATTATTCTTCAAATTTTACTTTGTAACAATAAAAATAATAACAAATAAGGTAAATAAACTATTAAAAAGGTGTTCAATAAAAATAGATTGTTATGAACACAACTTTCATATGTATATAGTTTATTTAAAGTATAAATATTAATACGTTTGTAAAAATATGTTTAATACATCTTTAAATATATATAAAATTATTTTATAATTCAAACAATTACTCTCAGGTCCATGCAGACAGGAGCACTATTACAGAAGCAGATGCTTACGAACCTCAGCTACATCATAATCAGGTTAGTAATAACGAAGTCTTTGTGAAATGATAACAACTCCTTCAGAGGTGTAAAAACATAAGGAACAACCAATCTATAGCTACTTTATACATAGATATTAGGCTATCTTGATCTCTGGAATTTGGAACCCATATATGATAAAATTTTAAGTTCAGAAAAACGTCTGTCTAAAACTATGCCCGAAAAGAAACTAAAGTATAGTTATTGCATCTTATTTTTTAGAGCCTAGAGCAACAGCTACTGCCAGCGATTGCTCACACAGAAGAGCAGCTACTGCCAACCATTGCTCACACAGAAGAGCAGCTACTGCCAACCATTGCTCACACAGAGCAGCCAGTGCAACTTCAGAACGAACATCCTGCTAAGGCAAGTAGTATAATGCTCATTTTATATAAATAGCTTTTCTTGAACTTGATTTATTAAGTAAAATAAACATAAATGTCATATGAAAACTATGACAAATTATTTGAAGGAAATAAATGAATGAAACAAAATTGTATTGGTTTGTCACTCTTCTGAAGCATTTATGAAAATATTTTATCTGTCTTTTGAGGAATATAAAATATTATGATTGGGTAAAGTCTCAGTACAGTACAATTATTGTTCATTAGTCCGTTATACCGCTACTAGTGTTATTGTACATTTCTAAAAATTTATATCTTTATTGCTGCTTGATTCAGAGACATAGTATATTGTTAAGATAAGGTTTTTGAAACCACTGTAATGAACATTTTAAATCTCATGTTAGACTGTAATTGGAGAAAATGTTATATTGTTTTGAATATATATGTAGATTTTTTTAAATATTATAATAGCATATTTTTTAAATGCATTTTCTCTTTATTCTCACTTTACAGGAAAATGTCTCAGATTTTGCGGGAAGGAAAGTAGAGAGACTGAGAGACTGAGAAGTTAAAAAGACTCAGCCGCAGCAAGCTGTCTATATTCACAACTTCCATCATGGACCTTATCTTTACTGATGAAGAAATGGCCACTTCCAGTATGACTGGAATAATGAGCAATTTCTCTCGAGGGAAGAATAAACTCCATATAAATGATGTAAAGGCCAAGCCAGAGTTGAATCCTCCAGTGAAGAAGGCTGTAATGGGTAAGATAAATATATTGCTGTACATTGCTACAAGTTAAAATTCTCCTTTAATCTGCCATTTCTTGTTTTAATAAATAATTATTTGTTCCACAGAATATATTGCGAAAGAATTTAATTGCCCTGCAGATGGGCCATTAAACACGGCCGTTATGGCAGAAATTTTTAAAGCAATGAAGAGTAAACTAAATAACAAATCCAATACATGGCGTAATAAAAGAAATTAAGAGCAAAAAAAAGCAAATGAAAAAGCAGTGGAAGAACCATTAACAGAAAAGCAACAAAATTTATAATCTATTTTTTTATTTTGAATATAAAATATCACTTTGTAAACACGTAAACATGTTTGAAAAAGTTGGCTGCTGTAAAAGTGTACTATACTTAATAAATCAGTATATATTTCCATCAATATGTGAAAGCACTTAATATAAATAAAAATATACTTTTATTAATTTTCTAATTAAATTATAATGAAATTAATGTAATGTTTTGTTTTCAACTTTCCAATTTGTATATTACATGATGTAATGCTTTAAATTACAAATTTAATTTAAAATATTTTTAGTACAATGTAATATACAAATTGGAAAATTGAAAACAAAACATTACATTTCAATATATTTTATTAAAATGTTAACTATACTGGTGTAAAAAATTACTAAAATTATTTGCTATAAAAAGTACTGAATTACAGGGTACATATTAAACATTCGTAAAACTTTCTTAAAACCTAATATTATTTATTATAAATAGTATCATGTTCTGTAAAGTTTCATGATTATTTAATATGTACCCTGTAATTCAGTATTTTTCACAGCAAATAGTTTCAGTAATTTTTGACCAGTATTCAATACCCAGTAATTCAATACTAAGCACCAGTAGTTCTGTGTAATAAATTACTACGAGTAATCCAGTACTGCCCAGTATTTCTAAACTACTCGCCAAAATATTACTGCCAGTATTTACAGTAATTTATTACTGTGTACTTTTAGTAATACTTTTCTGTAAGGGATCCGTTCCGTCAGAGAGATTATTCTCAAAAGCCGGCGCGATTGAGGCTGAACGTCGTAGTCAACTACGGGAAACAGACTTAATACTTTAGTATTCCTTAGTTCCCTCAGTAAAGAATATTGGTATATTTTATAACCGGCGTTTATAACTAAGTTTCTTCATGTGATAACTTGTGCACCTACTGTATTTGTTGCGATCTCATTATTTAAGCTGTTAGAGCGGTATTCATAGTGGGATCTTATATTTAAGATCATCTTAAGTCTAGTCAAAAGCAGTCTTAAGACTCCGTCCAGCCAATCAAATGACCGTATTAGCAACTTAAGACATTACTTAAGACGGTCTTGAAATAAGATCCGACTATGAATACCGCCCTTAAGCCCCTTGCACAATAGGCGATAGCGATAGCGATAGCGACAGCGACAAGGTTGCCAACAAAGCTATACCTTGTCGCTATCGCTATCGTTATCGCCTATTGTGCAAGGGGCTTTAATTTAAGAAGCATGAACTAATGTTCTTACTGTACATACATAAAATTGATATGTACAAGAATTTTAATATAACCTGTATTTTCTGTGATCTTATTATTTAAGGTGTTAGGTTATCTTATTATTTAAGGTGTTAGGTTATCGTATTACTTAAGGTTTATTATTTTAGGTGTTTAAGACGCATGAACTAATGTTCTTATTGTACATAAAATTGATATGTATAAGAATTTTAATAATATAACATGATATAATATCAAATTTTTTGAGTTTTTAAAAATTATAACCTGCTTTTAAAGCTTTTCTAAAGCTTTTTTGTTTTGCACTCCTATTTTTTATCCAAATATAATCCATTTTCTAACATACAGGCAATAATGATTGAGTATCGCATAAACACTGTTAATAAAACTTATTTTTATGAATGTAGAACTCATTAACGTTTTCTTTGTGTAGGTATATATTTGCAGACAGATACAATTCTGGAATCACAAAAACGAAATTGGAATTGTAAATCATCATACAGCACTCAAATCAATCACCAGGAACGAGGAACATCAACATCTCATGCTCAATTTTGTACATGACCATGAATAAAAAGAATACTACTTAAAATATCCACACCAGTTTGAAATTAATTTTGTTTATTTTAGTACGTTTTTGTTTGTCGATATTTTAGTCGCTTTTTATTAGCTTTTTTATTAACTTTCTTTTCCGTTTTAACTGCAGCTATTCAAATTGAGCGCGTTTTATTCCGGTAAAAAAAGAATTGATTAAAATCGATGTATTCGGCAAAACATCGATTTCCAAACATCGATTTTATTTTGCATCGATTATTTCCGAATTGATGTTTTTTTTAAACATCGCCCACCACTAACTCAGATAACCGAGAAGGTTATGAGCGAGCATCGCCCGCGCACTAATGATTCCCCTTTCTGTTTCAGGTTGACTGCCAGGATGAATTATTACCGCCGCTCTGGTTCCCCGGCCTATCCTCGCCTTATTGCATACCGGATTACCTCGCGTCTCAATAATTAATATTATTATGTACTAATACTCTTCTTCTGTTACAGGTTCCTGCCCCGGATGGATCCTCGCCGCTGCTGGACTTCCCCGGATCTTCGCTTCATCGCATACTGGACCGCCGCTGGACACCGATGGATCATCGCCGATGGATAAGGTAAGTCGAAGGTAAGTATAGTTTGTGACGTGACAAGTCGCGTCTACTTCCCGGACGGGCTCGGCCGAGGGAAATTCGGGGATGCCTTCTCGTCGGAGCAAAGGGGGGGGGGCGGATGCGTACTTTTAATTGGTCTAATTAGCATTTAAGTTTAAGGGATTGCCGGTGGTGACCGGAACTGCGATGTAACGGCCGTGAACCGCAACGAGGGAGAGCTGGAGGGACCAAGGAGGCGGCCGAGGGACGCGGTTGGCCGTCGGGGCGCCCGGACCTCCCCGCAAGCGCATCCGAGTGTCGCCGACCGCAATCTACTCCGAGCTCGGTCGCAACAGCGGCAGGAGAGACCCAGAGGACCCCGGGACACACCCGAATGGATTGCCACAAAGGGCAAGGGTGCTAGAGAGCGGTCCAGGGAAGTGTACAGCCCTGCGGCTGCTACCCCGAGGGGCTGCCGGCGGACGGGGCCATGGCCCGGCCAGCCTGACCCACGGAAAGCCGGCTCGATCATCGCGGCCCGGACAACCGGATGAGTTGAATAGCCCGCGCCGAGACGGACATAGTAGGAGTGGCGCCGCTGGAAGGAGCGGCGCGCGCGGAGCAGAAGCGCCGGTGAGCCCAGTCACGTATTTGTTACCTTGGCGCCGCAGGAATTACCTGTGACCGGCCACGTGAGCGCGTATCGTTACCTTGCGCTCTTAGGGCCAATTTCACCAACCACGGTTAGCTTAACCGACGGTTAAAGTTAGCAGTATTGACCAATAATATTGGTCAATACTGCTAACTTTAACCGTCGGTTAAGCTAACCGTGGTTGGTGAAATTGGCCCTTAATCGAGCGGACTGCGTTGGAATTCGTGCAGGGGCCTCGCCGACAGTGGACTCTCATGTAAGTAGAGACCAGCTATGCCCTCCCCGGGAACACCGTCACGGCCGACAGTCGCGTGGCGTCAGAGTGTGTAGTCAGGTTAATCGTGTCGTACTTGCGTTAATAATCGTGTCGTGTTACTTCGTGTTAATTGGAATGATCGTGCCGCGTTTAATCGGTTATTGGAAAGGATCGCGTATCGTGAAGTGAGGCTGCGGGCCACGAGTGGTCATGTATTATTTTTAAGGGCACTCGGCCTCGTAGTCGAATAGCATGTTCGGGCCCTCGAGGAAGGCGAATATTGCGTTGGGAGGACGGGAGAATCGTCGGGATTGGCGCGGGGCCGCGGAATTTCCGTGTTGCGAGAAGATTCGGGATTCGCGTGGCAAGCCGCGGGATCATCCGCGATACGAGTCCGTATTTTGTGTTCGGGGGGCAATCGCCGGCCGGCGGGGCCGATGCGGCGAGATCGCCCATAATTTTGGCGTCGTGCGGAATCGAGGTGGCCCGAATATTCGTCGTAGGCGTGGATAGGGGTGCGATCATAGCGGTCAGTATTTTTGCGGCTTAAGTGTGTTCGTAGTGAGGTACCGCGTTACCTTAGTTTTGTGTATCCGACCTTATTGCGAGTAATGTTTTGCGTAGATTCGTTTCAGATTGCGTTAATTTTTCTTGCGGTCGTTAATCCGTTGCGTTAACTTCTCGCGTGCGTCGATTGCGTTAATTGACTTTGTCGCGTTAGCTCGTTCTTTCGCGTTAATTCGTTTTACGTGCGTTTCTTGCAGTAATTCAAGGCGCCTGCGTTCTTGCGGTAATCTATACGACATTCTCGCGTTAATTCGCTTCACCGGTGTTGATTACATCGGAGAGTCTAGCGTTGATTTCTCCCTATTCATCCTTCCACAGGATATAATTCAAAGTGATATATGTTCTACACTGCCTGATTTCAAATATATTATATCTAATTATTTTCTTATGTTTTGTGTGGTTAATTGTGTCACGCCTCTTCTCCGAATTCCCCGAAAAGAAGCTACGCCCTGAGGTATCGCGTAGGATCGTGTGCCGAGTAAGGTTGTAACCGGACGGTACAATTGGAGGCCCGCTACGCGTAGTTTTAGTTTCCTATCTTACGGTCGCCACTCGGTTTGACCTCTAATAACCGAGAAGGTTGAGGGCGAGTATCGCTCGCGTTCTAACAACTTCCTTTTCTGTTTCAGGTGGACTCCCAGGATGGATTATCTCCGCAGCTCAGGCTCCCCGGATCCTCGCCTTATCGCCTACCGGATTACCTCGCGTCTCAATAATTATGATTATTATTTACTAATACTCTTCTTCTGTTTCAGGTTCCTGCCCCGGATGGATTATCGTCGCTGCTGGACTTCCGCTGGACGCTGATGGATCATCGCCGATGGACAAGGTAAGTCGAAGGTAAGTATAGTTAATCAATAATTAGCATTGAGATTTTATTTCGGAAATGATAATTCTTTATTCCCAGATCGTCATCACCTTACTACATTTCGGTTTACAACTGATTCGCACTATGTCGCAATCACAGGTAAGTCGATGGTAAGTATTTACCTCTCACTATCGTTAAGTGAGTATTTAACGCGCAATTACGCGGGAGTTCCCGATTGTTATGTATTTCGAAAAGCAATGTTCGTGATCTATCGCTGTATTCGCGTAACACTATGTCCGCGATGGTACTATACATTGTCGGTAGACACGTCCGTTCGCCTTCGCGATACTCGAGAGACTGCCTCGAGCTGCCTGTCTCTCGCTGGCTCCCCACTATCGCGAGTTACCCCCACTACCGAGTTGTTTTCGTCTCTCGCTATGACGTCGCAACTTTCTCCGACTGTTTTTGCGTGTTTTCGTACGCGCTCCCATTGTCCGCCGTATGATTGTCACGCTTGTTTTTCGTGGCTTCCTTCCCGAAGCTTCTGCGTGGAAATTTCCATCGATAATACGCTGTGGGGCTGCTCCCCCCTCGACACCGCTGCACCAGTTTTCCGTGATGCTGGTTTCTCTGACGCCGATGGCGCCGACCCCTGCGCACCTCCTCGGGGACACCCCTCGAGCCGATTTTGGGGCGACTCCCAGGAGACGATGTCCGGGTGATGTCCATGTTGTGGGCCGTTGGCGCCGACCCCGTGGGACGACCTCCCAGGCCTCGCCAATGCTCTCCCCGGCCTTTGTTCTCGTAGCCGGCGTTCGAGATTGCAACCTGTAGTCTGCCGACGGCGCCGACCCTGTTGGCGCGTGTCCCAGGTCCGCGCGATTGTGTCTCCGGTTTCTGTCCTCGGGGAAGACGTACCCGTCTCGAATTGTGGCTCGGGTGACGGCGTCCACCCCGTGGCCGTGTGCACCAGGTCCGTGCGATGGCGTTTCGGACCTTTGCTCCCGGAGAAGACGTTCCCCTCTCGCAATGGTGCTCGGGCAACGGCGCCGACCCTGTGGTCGTGTGTACCGGGTCCGTGCGGTCCCATCCCGGGCCTCTGTTCTCGAGGAAGGTGTTTATTTCTCGAACTGGTCCTCGGACGATGGCGCCGACCCTTTGGCCGCGTGTACCGGGTCCTTGCGGCTTTCCCTGCGCGGCGGTTTCCTGGAGATTGTTGCGGTTCGCCAAACTTCCGCGCGTCGTCGCGCCGACCTTTGCGCGTCAAAATCAACATGCCTTCATGGGCGAACCAAAAACTAAAATAACTATTCTGGCCGGCGACCTGGTGAATCCACTTAACCTATTTCTAATGAATGCCTCTCGGGCGCGCAACTTAATCTAGATCGTTATCCTACATGGTAAATAAAAGAAAATTCGATACACATTCCCCTGCGTCAACTGGGGCGGCGCATTCGATGCTGGGCGGCTAAAATAATAATAAACAGAAACCACTATCTCGCGACGGTTGTCGCGTGTGTCGCGTCCTCAGCTGCGCCGAGTCCTCCCCCGTTTACGGCCTCCAGGCCTCATCCTCCTCGCCTCCGCTCGACGGGCTCTGGAAATCGTCGGAGGGCTGCTCCTCCGGCCCAATCGGTCTCCCATAGCCCATTGCCTCGATCATGTCCTCGAGGTGGGGCGGTGGCGTTGGCGCTAACACGGGCATGCTCAGTGCGGACATTAACATCCCCGCCGGCATTGCTGCCGGGCTGGTCCCGGGGGCCATCGGCGTGATCTCCGCACGCGGCCTTGGCTCGGCCGGCACGCCGGTCACCGCCAATTGCGGTACCGTCCCGCGGTCCGTGGCCTCGACTCGGCGGAGGATTATGCGGGGGGATCCCATCGGAGGGTGGCGCGTGGCCGTGGAAGGGCGCGGTCGCAAGGTATCGTACGGTGGTGCGACTTGTCGCACCTGGCGCCCATTGCATTATTTGATTGAGTATCTAATTGAGTATCTGATTGTGCGCTTTAATCCACGATAGCCCTCCTCCGGATAGTGAGACCGGGGGAAAAAGCGTCGCAGGTTAATTATGTAATTAATCTCGAGAGTTTATTTTAGAAATAATAATTCTTTATTCCTAGATCGTCGTCTCCTTATTACAGATCGTTTCACAACTTCATCAATGAATCGCACCTTATCACGATCACATCAATATCGCTGGTAATTAATTACCTCTCGCTATCGTTGAACGAGCGTTTAACGCGCAATTACGCGGGAGTTCCCGATTGTTATATATACCGATAAACAATGTCCCTACGCTATCGTCGTATTCGCGCAACTTTGAGTTCGCGATTGTATTATACTGTCGCTAGATACGTCCGTTCGCTATCGTTATATTCGAGAGGCTGCCTCGTGCCATGTATCTCGCGCTTGCTCCCACTATTTCGAACCATCCCTACTCTCGGGTTGTTTTCGTCGTTCGCCGTGACGTCGCAACTTTCTCTCGCAGTTTTTGTGTGTTTTCGCACACGCTCCCATACCGCGCAGCGTGATTGTCACGCTTGTCCCCCGTGGCTCCTTTCTGGAAGCTTCCGGGTGGAAATTTCCACGCCCAATACAACGCGGGGCTGCTCCTCTCTCGGCACCGCTGCACCAGGTTTTCACTTTCTTCCTATCCTTGACGCCGCTGACGCCGACCCGTGCGCACCTCCTTGGAGATACCGATTCCGGGCCGATTCCCTGGGAAAGATGTCCGAGTGAGTTTCGTGTCGTCGGCCGTTGACGCCGACCCTGTGGGATGGTCTCCCCGACCTCGCGGGTGCTCCTTCTGACCTTTGTTCTAGCAGAAGGTGCTCGTCATGGAAATCCGTGGTCTGCGACGACCCTGCAGTTGCAGCCGACGGCTGCAATTGTGCCGACTGCCGAGGCAGTAAAGCAGCGACCCGTTATATTGGACGACCAAATACTGCCGCAGCCCTTGGTAAACATGCCAAGGAGGGACCAGAGAAAAAAGTCCGTCACAAAGGCGACGGAGAGCAAGGACGAGCGGACCAGTTTGGACAGCTACAGGGCGCAGAAGCGCCTAGTGCAAGCGGCAATGAGAGACGCGGCCACGGTGGGAGAGCGATTTGACGCGACGAGACGCGGAACGAGCGTCTGATAAAGAAAAGAACTGTAAATAAAAAAACCTAGGATTAAGGATATAGGGACATAGAATAAGTTTTGCGTTAGATTTAATAGTGCGTTAGTATAAGACTTAGTTAATAGGATGCGCGCGACATACTAAATCGTTAAGTTACATACATTCCATATCAATAGGTTTTGTTTTGGTTTATTTTGTTTTCTCTTTTCTTTTGTGGTTCACGCGCAAAGGCCAGAGGCCACCAAGTTTTGTTTAATTCCAGCAAAATAAAAACCGATTAGGCGAAGGGTAGCCTAAGATTTGATCTCGTTAATTTTGTTTTGGTTACGACTTTTCCTTTTTTTTGAGTTGATGGTCACGCGTTAGAATGACTAAAAAACCCGACAACCAATTCGGTTAACGGGGATGATACACCGATTCAGAGTCAAGACGCGGATAAGTTTTGTTTGATTAAAACCCCGCGGGGTTCCGAGATTCAAAACCGGAGCGTTCACAATTGTCGGTATGGATAGCAGAAAATTGTTATGGGACGTACGAACAATCCCACAGCACGGGAATGAGGAAAGGGCGCCCAAGCGTAGGCTAAACCACCCACGAACATTAGCGCAGACTCAACCATATCCGAGATAGGGTTACCAGCGAGCGTGGTAGGCGAACCAGAATAGCCGACGGCGCGATCGGTGAATTATCGACATGAGTAGGGTAAAGTCACCCCAACGTACCGCCACCATCGGCAAACATGGTGGACAAGCGAAGCGCGAAATCCGGTTACCATGAACCGTGGTCGGGGAATTAGGGTAACTAGCGGCGTGACCGACGGACGGTCAAAGCTAAATCGTTGCGGGCGCCGCGGGTAAGTAAACAAGACCGGCGATAGGCAAGTCGGAAGCGTAAAACCCGAAAAACAGGTACCATGACACATGGTAAGGAGTATGGGCGAACTGTCTGCCGGAGCGGCGAACGGTTAACACGAACGCGTTACGGGAAGCCGAAAAGGGGCAGAACCGTCGGCAACTCACGAACCGGACGCCCAGGTACCGAAACGTCGGTACCACGTAACGTGGTCAGCAGATTCAGCCAACCAACGGCCCGATCGGGGGACCAAGGGTACCAACGCATTGCCAGAGTCAAGATCAATGAGGAGTGACCAACGACCAGCGGGTCGAACGCGTAACAAACGAAATGGCGATCCACGTGTATACCCAAGGAGAACAGAAAGTCAAGAAAAAGTCAAAATGACGTCAAAATGACGAAAAAATGATTGCAAACAGTCATTTTTTGATCATGACGAAAAATTGACTAAATTATGATTTTGAAATTTAATATGTTATTTTAAATGTTTTGCAATAATTTACACTTAGATTGTTTCCGATATTCATAATTACACATTAGTATTTAAACTTTATAGTATACGCACATAAAATCTTTTTTTTTTTATAAAAATGATACCATCATGATAAGAATATGACTTTTCGTGATGCCGAACCATTTTGCAGCGTGTGCGCACTATTTTTGCACAGCTCTTGGGTTGCGTTCTTGTATCTCTCTCACTCCAGCACAGCGGCACGGCGAGTCCACGTGGGTCATTATAACGCAGCTCTGCGCGCAGTTCACGTACGTTGTGTCCTATATACAGTGTATCGAAGTTACAATTTCGTGCTGAGAAAAATTAAAATATTGTTTCAAGGACAAAACTTTTGTTTGCTATTCATAGTAAGTAGATATTTATTCCAAAAGTTATGACTGTTCTATAGGTTATGTACTACAGTTCACGTTTCAGTACTGGCAGTGAATTTCGGAATGCAGCCTTGGTCACATGAAATTATTTGTCACGAGATTATGTTATAGACGTTGGGCATTGCAATTTAAAATATTCTGAGGACAGTCGAAGTGAAGAAAAGAACTGCATCATCGTGATTGCAGTAGATTCGAGTGGATATTATCATGAAACCGGTGAGTTTATTTCTTGAAAGCAGTATTAAATCACTTATGATAAATGTTTAGATTAAATTAAGGCTCTTAGTTTCTTAAGAAATGTATATTCACTCAATTAATATTTTTATAATATTATAAAATTGTGAAAAAAGCATTTTTGATTATAGAAAAATGACGTTTTCAAGGTTAGAAAACTTATTATATTGTTACATAAATATAATAATTATTAAAAATGCCTGAGCATTCTTGCGTCACAGTAAAGTTTTATTTTATGCTAGCAAGTTAATAGACCAATCATTTCTTTGATAAATCTCTTATTTGTACAAGACTGTTTATAATACAACATATATATGCGTGTCTTAGATATTCAATATTCTTATGAATCTTGTGTTCAATGATTAACATATTAATATCTTAAATTTTCTAGCCGCTGAATCATTGCAAGAAAAAAATTCTTCGAAAATATAAGATCAAAGCAGAAAATTGCTCGGCAAAGCAGAAAAATTGAAGGAGCTATCAGTACGGCAAGCTCGAAAAACATGGTTTCGAGAAAAACGCGGTTAAAGTTTCAAGTAGTAAAATTTTAATGTAAAAAAAATTTTTTTATGTACCTTAAGACTTGTACTTTTATATGTAAAAACCCGAATATTAATAAATCTTTTCATTTTTTTATAATAAATTTAAAAAAATGACCCTACTTTTAGTGAACACAAGGTGATATTACCCCTTAAAGTGGATATTATATGAAATATTCTTGTGAAATATGTTTATTTTTTGCTATTGTAGTAACTTCTTTGATACGTTCTAAATTCAAGACATAGGTTTTGACTATATATTATATAAAAATATATTATTAATCTCACACATTTCTAAATTAAATAAAAAACTGCATTTTTGAAATAATAATTTATTAATTAATTTATTAAATCCTTATAGAAAAGTGTTAAGCCCATCGCACATGAAATTGCATAGGCTGCATATGCATAGCATGAGACCGCTGGACCAATAAGCATCTTATGTAAATCAATATGGCGTCTTTATGTTGGTTACTCTTTGGTTTAGCGGTATTATGCTATGCATATGCAGCCTATGCAATTTCATGTGCGATGGGCTTGACTGCCTATGATACAAATATGCATATTCTGCATATTCTGAACTCACTTTTATCGATAAAAGTGCCTCTACAAGTGACTTGGAGATCACCTGAGAAGCCATATTTAATGCACTTTTGTCGATAAAAGAGAGTTCAGAATGGACCAAAGCCTTTTGCACTGAATTGATAAAAGTCACTGAAAGGTCACGACGCCGTCACGAAAAAGTCACATTATTATCCTCTTGGATATATGAAATGATGTCACCTTGACTTTCCTAAAATGATTATATTTTGACGTCATTTTGACGTCATTGTGACTATTTCTTGATTTTCTGTTCTCCTTGGGTAGCGCAAGCAAACGGACACGGCGTGGAAACTTAAGCGCACTGGCGATCGTATACCGGGGAAACCACACGAATCGAGTGGTGGACCGCGAGACCGGCGAACCGCGGTAGTTAGTAGAGGACGGTAAGGCCAGCGATGTACACGCGAGGTCCCATTTCCCGGGGGAAAACTCCACCAAGATGATAATGTAATTAAAATTAAATGGAGGCAGCGGGAAATGGAACATCGCGTAGAGTAATGCGAGAATATTCGAGAAGGAATGTGCGTACATATGGTTGGAAAGTTGTTGACCGACGAGAGTATGTGAATAACAGGGCGAACAATAGCGCTCGGAATGCGGAAGCGACCAACCTAGCATCTGGGAAACAGGTGAGCCGCACACCTGGTCGGCAGATGTGGAAAGGGGCGAAACGACGGGCGTGACGACGGGAAAAGTGGGGCAGCGGCCCATGGCATAAAAGGGAGCGAAGGCCACGATTCGAGAAATTCTCTCGTCGGAGCTCGTAACAGTAAAGTCGATTAATACTTAGACTCGGCATTGAATATCCTGCGTCAGGCGCGTTAATCTTTAAGACCTGCGAGTTCGAAAGTTGTATTATCTGAAACATCGTAAAATAAATAATATTTTACCTACTTAAAAAGAAATACATTTATTAAATTCACTCGTGTGCGGTCTACTTACCTCATCGATATACATACCTGATCCTGAGACTTAGGCTGCGTTCCCACTATACGCGTCGCGCGTCGCGTCGCGCGGCGCGTCACGACGCAACGCTACGAAAGACGAAAAACAGCGTCAATTGTATTCTCACTGAACGCGTCGCGTCATATTAACGCACGGGCAGAACATAACCTTTGAAGAATATGTGTTAAAAATGAATGTATATGAATACTATTACTCGAACTTATACAGTTGAATAATAAGTAAATAAATATTTTGTATTAATAAATAAAAATAGAAAAAGTATATAAAGTAATACACAGCTTTAATTGAATTAGAGTGTAAGTATATTATGAAATATCTGAAATAAATTTAATTCATATTCAATCTTTTTTAGGTTACATATTATTAATTATCGCATTATTAATGGGTATTTTTATTCCAATTATTTAATATTTTCATTTATATTGTGTTTGTAGAATTATGGAAGCTTATCGAAGGAAATGGCAGGCAAAAGTTATGGATATGATGATACTTCATAAAAGAATACAACGTTTTGAGAAGGAACACCAAAATATTCGTCGATTCTGGATACGTCCCATACTCCATACTAGACAAACACACGGAAACTGGGAACACTTAATTAATGAACTACGATTATATGATCATGAAACTTACTTCAATTTTATGCGAATGACACCACAGACTTTTGAAGAAATTCTTTCATTAATTGGACCACAGCTTATGAAACAGACAACAACTTTTCGAGAGCCAATTAGTGCAGAAGCTCGCTTGGCTTTAACAATACGGTAAATTAAAAATGTAGGATGATTAGCTAGTAAAATGGTTTTACAGTGGACAAGATATAAATAAATAACTACTTACGAAATTTTTACAGATACTTAGCTACTGGAGATTCTCTGAAGTCAACGGCTTTAGCCTTCCGAATTGGGATATCTACTACGTCGAAAATAATTCGAGAGACATGTAAACTCATATGGCTTAACATGCAACCTAATTTCTTTACTCCTTCTCAAGAAAATTGGCTGTACGTTGAGGAAGAATTTGCACAACGCTGGAACTTTCCACACTGTGTTGGTGCATTGGATGGAAAACATGTTGTCATTATGGTAAGTATATTTCTTCATAAGCAATATGAGTCAAGATGTTACATTGAGTCGTATTAAAATTAATTGCCCTTATGAAAATTATGTTTAACTTTTATATCCCAAATTTATATTTTCATTCAAAATACTTTAAGTAAAAATAAATAAAATAAATACCTCAAAAATAAATATTTGAAGGAACATGTGTTAGAACTATCTTTACCTAGCTTAAATTCCAGTTTTTATTCTGCCGTTTAAATTTATTTATTATATATGACATAAAAACAAAATTATATATTAGTGTGAATTAATTAGATAATTGGTATAAATTAATTTAATCCTCGGAAATTTACAAATTGGAGCACTGTTTTTGATAGCTGAATAACTGAAAAATTTCACGAATTAACACATTTACAAATATTTTATAGATAATAAAATTTTTACCTTTTAAGGCTCCAGCGAATTCTGGATCATCATTTTACAACTACAAAGGACAGCACAGCATCGTTCTCATGGCCTTGGTATCGGGAGATTATAAGTTTCTGATGGTGGATATAGGAGCTCAAGGTCGTCATAGTGATGGAGGTATCTTTAAAAACTCCGAAATGGGTCGTCGATTTAGTGCAGGCCTAATGAACTTGCCTTCTCCAAATATTATTGACCCAGCACACTCGTACACACTTCCATATGTAATCGTCGGAGATGAAGCTTTTCAGCTGAACACATTTACTATGAGGCCGTACCCAGGACGAAACATTACTCCAGAAAAACGAATTTTCAACTACAGATTGTCCAGGGCACGAAGAGTAGTTGAGAATGCATTCGGTATCATGACAGCACGATGGAGAATTTATCATAAGCCTATGAACACATCACTAGCTACAACCGAATCAATTGTACAAGCTACTGTTTGCCTGCACAATTTTATGATGACAAAGGATTGCTACTGTAACAACAACTTTGCAGATTATATAGATTGTCATGGTATCATAGCGAACGGTGCGTGGCGAGAAAATATACCACTAGCAGGTGCGATTGACGATTATCATGGTGCCCGTGGAACTAATTATTCAAGACAAGCATCTGAGATCAGAGATCGATTTGCCGACTATTTTATGACCGAAGGAGCTGTACCCTGGCAATGGCAAATATAGCATCAAAACATATTATATAATACGGGCAATAATCAATAATCTTGTAACATTTATACGTATTAAAGTTTATTTTGAACATATTTTTATACAGTCTTAAATTTCAGTTCCTTTCGAAACTGTTTTGTACTCTGATGCATTATCACAATCGTAGAAGAGTATAAAAATATAACAATTACATATTTAGTATAAAATACACGTCACTATATATAGAATATACATAACTTTCAATAATCTATAGAGTCACATATCTAATACAGTAAGGTTATTATCATAGAAAAAAATTTAAAAAAATGCTGTGTAAGTGTTTGTACTCTAAGGCTAACTTCACACCTTAACAGAAAAACAGAAAAGCAGAAGCAAATCAGAACTCTCACTCATAGTAAGCAGTATGTATTGGTATATACTATTACATACAGCTTACTATGACTGAGAATTCTGATTGGGTTCTGCTTTCTTGCTTTCTGCTTTTCTGCGAGCTTTTGCTTTTCTGAAGCCCGCCTAATACACGATCACAGTCGTAGAAAATTAAAAAATAAAAAGTAGAAAAAAAAATAAATGCTATATAAAAATATATAAAAGGTTTGTTTGGCTTGTTTGTTATAAAGTAAAGTAAGGTCTTTTTCGTTATGAAGCTAACTCTCATCCTGAGCCTCTATCAGAAACATCGTTCTTGATTCTTCGTATCAACTTCATCGCAGCCTGTTTTGGGAGTGCTCTCATTTCATTTTCTAAATAAAGAAGAAAAGACCCAATCCGATCGGGTATAGTTGGATCCATGTGTTTCTTACAGAAATTTTCAAATTGCTGTGATAAAGGTTCGGTATGTTGGGGACTCTTAAGTTTTTTTCCTTTAGAAGAACAGCTTGCCTCCGATGCTTCTACTTCAGCACTGGGACGTTTATTTTTCGAGAGGCTGCTTATGGTCCTATAATTAAAAAATATACATAGTGTACGTACATTTTTCATTTATTTTGCTTTCTCTCAGGAAAGATTTTTCAAGAAGTTAGTCAAAGTTGTGTAAATATTTAAACGTTACTAATAATCTAGCAAGATAAGTTTTTGACATAAGATTACACATAGATAACTCTCAGACACTAAACTTTCTTTAAAAAAAAATTGCATAATTTAAAAAAAATATAATTATTTCCAATCTGACAATGTAATTCATTAAAACTGCTATCAAACGTCAGAAATGTTTTTAATATACATAAGTTTCTTAAAAATGTGATTATTTTTTTACAAAATGTATAATCAAATGTAATAATTTGAATGTATTTAACTTACGATTGCTATTTATCATGGCAAGAACCAACAAAGAAAACTTTGAAAATTTTTGATCTCATAATTTAAGAAATTACTAGTAATTTTTTATGACACCTGCCACTGAATAATTGACAACAAAGTAGTGTACGTTCAAATTTAAATATCGCTTGTGTCAAATATTATACAAGCCAAACATTGTAATTTTCCTAGATTTATTTTTTACATTGAGGTCTTTGTGAAGTAAAGAAAATTACGAAAAAGCAATGTACAAATTACAATTGTACCCTTTTCTATGATTGTATACGGTAATTAAGGGACTTACGATCTATATTCTACACTGGGACGGAGGAATTCCAACTGCGTAAAATATTTCCAATTGGTTTTGTTCATTGTGGCACTGCCACTGCGTTTTGAATTTGTTTCCTCTGTGAGTAATTTTACGAAACGATCTCTTAAGGATTTGAATGTTTTCTGACTCCACCCAGTCTGCACACCTGAAAATAATATTACGATATTCACTGATAGTATATATGTATAACCAACCCCTATTCTATTTGCCGAAAGTGTGAAATCAATTTCTTAAGACATGAATAAGAAATGATATTTATGTACATCTACTGCGTAAAAAGCTGAATTTTACTTACCTAAAGCTATATCGACTTCTTGCCACAATTCTGAAGTTACTTTAAAACCCCTTCTGGCATATGGAAGTGATGTGTTCCATAATGGCTCTCGGCAAAAAACTTCTCCAATGAGAAGTTCCTGACTATCTACAGCTTGGCTTGAGTGTTGTGAATTTTCTCCTTCACTCTCTCCCGCGTTTAGTGTACATACACTATAATGTTGTTGGGCAGCTGCACTGCCTTCTATGACTGTATCACAGTTGTCGCAAATCTGTAACAGGTGAACGGATAGTGAACGCAAAGTCCATCTATATATTTTTATCTATCGTGTGAATATACATAGCATGATGTTAACATTGTAACTGGGAATCCAGATAAACTTGCATAAGTGCATAAGCATATGCATAAGAAAATGGATTGGTTTATTTTCCTTATGCACAAGTTTATAAATCAATCAGTTTTCTTATGCATAACGCATAAACATATGCATAAAAAAATTGATTGGTTCATAAACTTGTATATAAAGAAAATAGACCAAAAATAAATTTCTCAAACAAAAATTCTTTTGTGTAATACATTCTTTGTGTCCTAAGCGTATCATTGTATGGTTATATTTATATAAGGCATTTGATTATACTTTCAGTACAATGTCATTTATTATTAATCTCTCTAGATTGTAAATAAATAATCTGCCAAGTGTCATGCACCGTACATAACTGAAGTAAATTGTTAGGTTAGGCAACCGTATATCGGTAATAATTTATTACGAATATCATTTGGATAATAATATTAAAATTGTATAATCATTATCATGTAAATAAATAAATAAATTTTGAACTTACGAATGACGCTTCAGTATCCGGGTACCGCTGAGACATCGTGAGATTGAAATTTCGTACTTTGGTGAATGCCACAACGCCAAAAATCTAGCAAACAGACTGTCGCGTCGTGCAAGATCTCGCGTCGGAAATGACGTCATAAAATGAAACGTTTCGATTGGATAACTCATGACGCGGCGTCGTGACGCGACGCGCGACGCGTATAGTGGGAACGCAGCCTTACCTGTCGGCGATCCTACGTCCGTTCGGGGAGATCCAGAGGCGGTCCAGCGGCGATCCAGAGACGTCAGTCGGCGGTGCACAGTCGCGGTCCAGAGGTCCAAAGTCCGTGGTCCAGCGGTGATCCTAGATCCGGCGGCAAATACAGGCGACCTGAAACAGGAAAAAGGAAGGGGAATCAGCGTGGCATCGAAAGGTTGGGAAACTTAAATACTAATCCTTTCTCGATTTCTCGGAAAAAATCGAGTGGCGACCGTGTCGGTGAACATTAAATTGATAAAGGGGGGAAGGTCATATCTCCGTACGGTTACACAGTCGCGTGTACCAGGTCCGTCTGTTTACACTTCGGACCTTTGTCCTCGTGGAAGATGCTCGTCATGGGAATCCGTGGTCTGCCGACGACGCCGACCCTATAGTCGCGTGTACCAGATCCGTCTGTTTACACTTTGGACCTTTGTCCTCGTGGAAGATGTTTGTTATGGGAACCCGTGGCCTGCCGACGACGCCGACCCTATAGGCGTGTGTACCAGGTCCGTCTGTACCCGTTTTGGACCTTTATTCCTGGAGATTGTCGCGGTTCACCAAACACGCGCACGAACTGTTGCGCTGACCTTTATGCGTCAAAGTAAATATTCCCACTTGTGAACCGACAAAACTGAAGTTTTTACTTGGTCAGCGACCTAAATTAATAACTTAACCTAAAAACGGCCCTACGGGCGTAACCTTGTAATGATGGCCATATGGACCCGCAACATTTATATTCTAATCGCTTACAACTAAATCTGAGGTGCGCCAAAAAGGAAAAGGAAACTAAACAGGATGAAAACTAAATAACTTAAAATCGTCAGCCCCGACGCAAAATAAACGAACATTCAATCTTGTTATACGCGTCGCGTCACCTCAGCCCTCATACTCGCTTAGCCCCTTCTATACGCCGGGCTTCCACGTTTCGTCGGCCTCCTCCTCACCACTGGACGGGCTGGCGAAATCGTCCGACGGCTGATCCTCCGGACCAATCGGACGTCTGTAGCCGAATGCGGCTATCATCTCGTCCATCAATGGTGGGGGCGTCGGGCTCAATATCGGCAAGCTTAACGCCGACATCATTGGCACCGGCGGCATCGACGGGCACGCCCCTCTTGGGGCTTCCGGCATCGCCTCCGAGCTCGCCTTCGGCTCGGGCGGGGCGTTCGATGTGGTGGTCTGAAGGGCAGGTTCCTCTTTGGGTAACTCCACGCGGCGGAGTACCACACGATGGGAGCCCGACTTTGGACGGCGCGGTGCTCCGGAAGGGTGGGGCCACAAAGGTTATGACATTCTTGAATAGCGTCTTTACAACTGTCATTTTATATTATATTGGAAAGTGATTTTGAGAAGAATTAAGACCTATATGATTTATATTTGTCAATTAATAGGATAACTAACTTTTATGTACTTATAGCAACGTAACAGCCAAGTAAAAAGTTTTTGTATTACACGTGCATGGAAAGTAGCACTTTCCGTGTGTGTTTTCTGTGCGAAAAGTAACGATTTGCCAACATCCACCTACAAAATATTCCACACGTCATATCCAAAGTCATAGTTAACAGGAAAACCGTGTTCTAAAACTCATAGCGCACGGGTTCAAGCCATACCTTGAGACCAAAATCAAAATCGGCCTCACGCGCGTCCCACCTAGCCGACAAGGGTTCACCCCGCGTCGTGCTACGCCGGTTATCCGAGCAGGCGCTCCGATTAATGACCGGCCAAGACCACGCAGACCGCCAGGAGGAGATGACAGCGGGACCCGAGACCGAGCTGACGCAGCCGAACGAGCAGGCCTCGGAGGTTATCGAGAGCGCGGTAAAGGCGTTGGAGCAGGAGCTCCAAGAGTCCGCAACCGCGGAACCAACCCAGACGGCGAGCGAAGCCGAGACGACGGCACCGAGGAGCATGCCCGCGCTAGAGGACGCGGAGAACGACCACGTGGCTGGGGAACATCCCCAATGAGGACCACACCGAGACGCGCGCGCTCCGAAGACGAGGCACTGTATAGCCCCAAGACCCGTCCGGCGCTTTAGTTTGTAAGAGGAATAAATACTCGTAGGATAAGCCTTAGCTTGTAAGTTCACGACTCGGTCCAACTTATGATTTAATTTCAGGCCGTCCATTATTGATTTATTTTGTTAGCGTCCTGCGCGAGGACCGAGAGAGTAACGCGCGAATAAAAGGACCCGGCTACGGCCACACGCAATCTTCAGAAGATTGCCGGGGTAACGGATCGCGAACGGTAGAAGCCGCGGTTAGCCAAAACACGAACCGCGACGAATCCGCGACAAATAACAATAACTGCCGGACGGTTGTGACCCGAACGAAGTGCAGCGGCAGGTAAAACAGTAATCCGAGCAAGGGTTTGCAAGATGGCGTCCCACGGTAAAGTCATGCGGGATAAGAATATCTGCCAGATGTACGGGCCCCAACCAGCAGGCAGGGCCAGCCAAAACGGTAGTCCGAACGTGGGTTCGCAAGATGGCGTCCCACAATAAATTCAAGCGGGAAAACTATAACTGCCGAAGGTAAAAGGCCTAAGCAATAGGCAGGGCCAGAGAAAACTTTAATACCAACACGGGAACACAAGATGGCGTCCCACCGCGAAACCACGCGATAGAAGCGTAGAAACCCACTATACCGACCGTTTGAGACTCGAAGGGTAAGCAGATCCGGGAATAACACTAGATTTGCGCATGGTCCCAAAAATGGCAGACCGTAAATAATTTGATCGATCAGACGATATCTGCCGAACATTCGAGGCCCAAATAGCAAGCAGCGCGCAGTGGAATTCAAATCCAGCGCAGGGTTCGCGATAAAAAGTACCGCAGCGGCGCGGAAACGCAGAGCGAGCGAAGGGTCCGCGACGTAGGGAAACGAGCGAGGAAACGGAACGACAAGCCCATCTGGCGAGCGACAAAGGTCCCAAGGACGGGCAGAAACGACCGCGGAGGTGATCCACCCGCGCATTAGGAAAATAACAAACCAGGGTAAATCTGCAGGAACAAACTACCCCTGCCGAAACAGTAAAACCTGGTACACGATAATATCAGGTCCCCGTCGAGATAGCCCTCAGGCTGCGCGAGATAGAGGACCGTCCCCGAAAAACGGAACCTAGAGGTGCGCCACGGGAACAAGCACCGGGAAACGATATACTAGGTCTCACGCAACGATCAGCGAGGGTCGGCGTCAAGGGCGACCGACTAACTTTGCACCTGGACATCTTCCCCTGGAAGATGACCCGGATGGAGGCTCAGGGTAATTAATTAGGCGATGCGCACGGGTAACCGTCGACGGCAAAGCATTAGGTAAAATTGTGAAAAACCACTACCCTGGAGCCAAGGGAGGGAAGTACCCGAAGGTACTACGCGTGGAAATTTCCCGAAAAGCGCGATAATAACAACCCCAGGCAATAACACCGTGATAGGCCACACCATGCGGCGTGATAGGCAAAAATAAAGTCGTAGTAGCGGTGTGGTGGGGGAAAAGGACCGAAGTGGGGAGCCACGGAGCGACACAGGGCTCGAGGCAGTCTTCCGGATAAAGTCATAGAGGCAACACCTATGCCACGTACGTGCGACAATTTTCGCGATAACTTCCGTGAACAAAGTGCGACGCGGTTATAAATTATATCTGCCATTAATTAAACATCCGGAGATGTCCGCGTAACGCGTTCAAGTTAATTTAATACGAGTTTCGAAAAGTTGCGGTACCGTCGTAATACTTGCGCGCGAATGCGATGCGAGCGTCCGCTAACTTTTGTAAAACATCTTCGGAACGAAAACCATCCATGTAAACAGCTAAAAGGGATTAAAGTGAAAGTGCAGTTGTTAAAATTAAACCGATTTATCTACATTTTACTTACCTTATACTTACCCGATCCTCCGGTCGAGATCCATCGAAGTCCCTCGTCGATCCTGGTATGCCGGTGAGTGCGATGATCCTGGAGTCCACGACGGCGATGATCCACGGTGCAGGGGTACCTGAAAAAAGGAAAAGTTAGAAAGGATAATCGGCGAAGGTTCTTACCTACCTGATTCGCCAGTGACGGTGCATCTAAGTCCCACGTCGACCTTGGTATGCCGGTGTGTGCGATGATCCTTGTGCCCACGATGGAGATGACCCATGGCCGACAGGAAGCTGAAAGGGGGAATTATTAAACAATCTGGCGAACCACTGTCCCAGCTATACTTACCTTCTCGGTGGAAGAGCGAAACCGAGTGGCGACCGTTGATACAAAGGACAAAAACGGCGATCAGCGGCCATCTGTAGCACGGTCCGGTTACAACCTAACGGGTATCAACGCCATCTCGCAGCGCACACAGAAAACAACTACCGAAAATACCGCCACTTCGCCTCTTCCCAACACACACCCTAACCTAACAGCTCTCTCCAAGGTCGGCCGTCCGACAACGCGGGTCACCGCGAGTGGTGATAGAGAGGATGGCGGTGCCAGCGGGCACAGTTCGCTCGGGCGAAGTAGCCAGGGTCCCGGAAGACGAGTGCGTCCCAGCGACGCCGAACGCGTCCATAGTAGGGGCGAGGGAGACGGACGCGGAATGGGAATCGACCGCGAGCACGGTGATCGGAATCCAGCCTCCGCTGGTATGGATCCCGGTACCGGAGGGCAGGATCGACCCGCCCTCCGACGAGTTTTTTAGCCCGTCGAGCGGAGACGAGGAGCCCACCGAGGGCGAATAGACGAAGCGCGGAACGCGCAAAATATAGGATAAGTTAGATATAAGCAAATAAAGAATACCCTTAGGACGTAAGTTAGCATGTAAGACCGCCGCAGAGCGACAAAACCAAGATTATTTTCACTTCCTCGAATAACAAACCCGCGAGGGGACCATTCAGTTTATATGTTTATTTTTCACGCGCACAGAAAGGCTATTTAGTTTCAAGTCCGCGAATAACAAATTTAAGTTCAATTTAAAGCCCGCGAAAGACAAAGTTATGTTTATTTTGATGCTACGCGAAGCGCGAAGCCAGTTAGAGACGCGGAAAATAAAACGCGGCAATCTCCAGGAATAAAGGTCACGAGCGGCCTTCCCAGGACCTGGGACACACAGTCACCAGGTCAGCGTCATCGCACAATCAACGACCTCCGAGTTCCCTAACGGGGGGTATTCCACAGGGAACGAGGGTGATAACGAACTCCCCAACACCTGGGACACGTCACCAGAGGGTCGGCGTCAACATCGACAAACGAGGCACCGAGTTCCCAACCAGAGCGTCTTCCACGGGAAGAACAGGTAGGAATCGCCGCTCCAGCACCTGGGGCACGCGAATATCGGGTCGGCGCCATCACCAGTCCAGGGGACCGCAAACTCCCCAGCGGAGCGTCATCCGCGAGGACCAGAGTCGGGATCTAACTCCCCGACACCTGGGGCACGCGACCAGTGGGTCGGCGTCGTTCTCAGCCCAGGGGGTAACAAACTCCCAAACCGGGCACCGTCTGCGGGGAACGAGGACGAAAACTACTCGCCCGTCACCTGGGGCAAGCGCCCACAAGGTCGGCGCCATTGCCAGGCAACGCATTGCCGAAACACCTAGGTGGACGTCGTCCACGAGGAGGAAGACCGGAGGCCTCCGACCCAGAACGTGGGACACGCACCCATGGGGTCGGCGTCAAGGGCCGACGTCTGGAAAGCGACCCGGACGACTTCCACGGGAAGTCGCCGCGGAAACGACGTCAGGGGCACTAAAGAGTCAGTGCGCACAGGTCGGCGTCAATGGCGGACAACCTCCAGCACACCCGAAGACCTTCCACGGGGAAAAGGCCCGGGGGCGGCGTCAGGGGCATCCCCGAAGGGATGCGCACGGGTCGCCGTCGACGGCGTGCGCGAAACAGGAAAAGTGATAACCTGGTGCAGCGGCACCGAGAGGGAACACTGCGTAGAACGTACCGCGAGCGGAAATTTCCATCCGCGAGTACGGCGTAGGGCGTCACCGGGGAAGGGCGTGAGAATCACGCAGCGCGCGGTGGAACCAGAAGCGAATAACAAGTTTTTGTGAAAAGAGAAAGTCGTGACGTCACGCCAATCGGCGAAAACAACCCGCGAGTGGGGGCAATATACCGCGGTGGGGAGCCAGCGCGAGCCGCGCCACTCTTGGCAGTCTCTCGGGTATAGCCGTGGCGAACAGACGTGTCTCACTCCGCGCTCGTAACATACGGTCTATACTTTACAACCGAGTACTCCCGCGTACTATCGCGTTAAATTATCTCGTTATACAACAGCGAGAAGCACTTAGCTGCCAATACGATCGAGCGTTATCAATAACGACAAGTTGAAATTCGGATACTTAGTTAATTTCGGGAAGTACGTATCGAGTATACTACAACCGCGGACATCGTGTCGCGCGGCTACGACATATTGTACGGACAGTGTTAACCTTCGTATACAACCACCGAATACTCCGACGTTAATTGTAAACGCGAACATTGTAATCAGAGTGATAGATAGTTGTGCGACTTATAGCGAATCGTGTGTGACGCATAAGTACGACGATTGTGAAACGGCTTGTAGTGCTGGAAGAATAAGCTACAATTAAAGAATTTATAATTCTTAAACAAGTCTCGACATTATTTACGTAATTACCCATACTCACCTGATACCTACCTTGTCCATCGGCGATGATCATGCGTGGTCCAACGACGATCTGGTATGCGATGTAAAGCGAGGATCCAGGGAAGTCAAGCAGCAGCGGTGATCCATCCGGGGCAGTAGCTGAAACAGAGAAAGAGTATTAGCGCGTAATTAGTAATAATTAGGAGGACATCTGGTGATCCGGTAGGCGATGTAAAGCGAGGATCCGGGGAGCCAAAGCAGCATCGACGGTCCATCCTGGGCGTCCATCTGAAACGTAGAAAATAATATTAATAAGGGATACGAAGTCCTTAACCTTCTCGGTAGTTCAAGGTTAAACCGAGTGGCGACCGTGAAACGGGAAGCAATAGCGCGTCATCCGTGCCTTCGAGTGACATCGTCCGGTCACAGTGTATAAGGACGGAGAACGCACCCTACGCACCGACTAACCAGCACCAGCGCGAGAAGAACCTGCTGGGTTGAGATTGGCCCAGGGCGTTGAGGGCAGGAGAGCTAGCTGAACGTGAGAGGATCGGCGGGTTTTCAACCTCGACAACCAAACCACAATCCTCAAAATGGCGACCGTGACAGGACGCGTACGCGTTAGTCGAGTGTAGGGACAGCGAGTGACAGCAGTCACCATTCACAGCGCGCGTTGGAATACGTCGCTAGTGAAATAGTGCCTCAAAGTGCGAAAGTGACAGGCAGTGCCGCCGTGTTAGTAAAAACGTCCGCGAAAAGTGTGATATCCGTACGACCAACGTCGGCAGAAGCGGTGTTACAAATCACACGAAAAGCGCACGAACACGAAGTGCCAGAACGAAAGTCACCAGCCAAAGGGTACGATATAGCACTAAGTGCGAAGAAGAAGCAACGGCGCAGAAGCGTCAAGAAAGAAGAAGCTACAAGAGCGAAGAGGATTCACCGAGGGATGAGAAGCAACCTAAGACGACGAAACAACGTGTGACAAATGAGCGCGGGTCGTAACGCGAAAGCGAACGCGACGAAAACAACCGCGTTGTAACCTTACACGGTCGGACGAGGGTGATGCGGAGTTCCGTGAAGTAACATCCGCGACAGTGAATACCATTCCGTGTGAAAGAGACGGATGGCAACAGTGGGTAGAACACCGAAAAAGGTGAAGACAAGGTCAAAGGGACCGGCTCTGAGCGAGCAGCAGATACAAGAAGAGATCGAGCGAGAAAAGCTCACCGAGCAACAAGCGTTAATCGTTCTCACTGAGGAAGAACAAGTGCAAGTGTTGAACCTCAGCCGTGAGAAAAGCGTCGACAAAATGGCGGAAAACGAGCAACAGTTGATACTGCAAGTGCAACAGTTAACCGCAGAGCTCGAGGAGATGCGGGCATTGCATCAAGAGTTGCGTGATTCGATCGCCCAAACAAATACGGAGCGCGGTCTGGCGAGCCGGAGAGCCCGAGAACAACCAGACGAGCGCGCGTATGACGATGAGGATACACGCGGAGCAAAGGGAACGGAGATATTTCCGATTCAAGCCCGACTCCCGAGAGGAGGATGGATTAAGAGTCCGTTCGAGGACTTGACCTTCAAAGGTAAATCCGACAAACAGAACCCTATCAGGTTCATAGAAAAATTTGAAAAGCTTGCGAGATATGAAAACGTCTCCGAGGAGGAACAAGCGTTTTACTTCGGTAGATGCATGAAAGGCGCAGCGAGTCAGTGGTACGAGCTACAACGAGCCGAGGATATCCACGAAATCAAGCGCGAATTCAAAAAACACTTTTGGGGATGCCAAGCCCAAATGAGATTTAGGCAGATGGTCTATTATGGCAAATTCAAGCCAGGCGAAATGACAATGACCGAGTACGCATTGGACATGGCGAGGCAAGCCAGAACACTAGTTCCGCCGATGTCGGACGAAGAAGTGGTACAGACGTTACGCGAACACTTCGACGCGGACATAGCGCGAGAATTGCGGCCATCGGTAGTCAGAACCGTGAATGAGATGATCGACATGCTCGACACTCTAGAAAATGAAAGAGCCACACGGAAGTTACGCGTAGAAGCGCGAAGGTCGTTGGAAAAGCCAGCCAACCGTGCGGAATATGCGAGGGACAGAACTACCGCGAGAAACGCCTACGACAAAGAGGAGAACCGGCGAGAAAATTTCTACAGACGCGACGCGACGAAGACCTCGTCGCAAAACAAGTCAGCCAACTGGAGAAAGTCGGACCCACCGGAGGCGAAAGCGGGAAACGCAGACGCAGCGGAGGCACCGGACAGTGATGACGGTGACGGCAAACCAACGGTGACCAAGTATTCAAGATACAAGGACAATGCCCAGAAGAGGGACGTTCCGAAGACGGGATACCGTGAAAAAGCGCAGCCGAGCCAGAACGACCGCAAGAAAAATCTCGCGGCGATTACGGCCAAAGGCGAAACAAACGAGGACGAAGCGAGTGACGACGCGGCGTCCGAAGAAAGCGACAAGGAGTGCTGTATAATGACGCACGACGTAGTGAACGACGAGACCCGGAACGGGGCGAAGCCCGAGAATGACGGGGAGCCTCGGAATGACGGGGAGTCGAAAGGCACGGAAATCGCGACAGTGGGAACAGAGAAGACTTGCTGCGTGTTAACCGGCCAAGAAGACTTGATGATAGAGGAGATCGACCGCGCGATAGAGTCAACCACCAAGGGCGCGGGGACTCCGATCATCGAACTACAATTCAAGAAATGCAGAGTACGAGCACTCATTGATACCGGATCGCAGATCACCGCGATTACACAAAGACTCCGGCGGAAGCTCGAAGAAGCCGGCGAGCAAATAACGACTGCACCGATTAAACCGTTTACGCTTAGCGGCGCGTTCACCAGGAAGGGCGCAGAAGTCCGGCAGAAAGCCGAGATAACGTGCCGCTACAAAGGGACACCATTCACCCACGAATGCTACGTCGTGGACCTCCTAGCATTCGGCATGGTGATCGGCATGGACTTCCACGTGAAGTACCAGATGGTCATGGCATGCGGCAAAGAAACTCAAATTGCGTTCCGTGGACCAACCGACGACGCATTGGAGGACAAGCTGACACGAGAATTCCATCGGATGCTGATGTGGCATTACCAACTTGCCAGAACGGCCGAGGAAACCAGCGAACCGCCAGCCAAACCAACCGGAGGAACCCTGGAAGAACTGAGCAACAGGGCCAGCGAACTGCTACAGCGGATGTGGAGAACCATGTCCGGCCAGGCGCAGCCGAACCAGGTGAATGGTGCGCGAAAGAGGCAACGCGTAGACGAGTGCGGGGCAACAAAGTGCGCGAGTGTCGACTTAACCCCCCCAAAGTGCGGAAATGACGGGGAGTATGCGCGAGATAACGCGAGCCCGAAAATCGTAAGTGCGTTATACACCAATCCCAGCGACAGCGACGTAGTTCCACCGAGCCCGGAACAAACGCGAAGTGCCGAGAAAAATCGCTCGAAGTCAATCCGCGAAAGTGAAAAGCATACGCGAAGTGTCGAGAGATCCCACCCTAAGTCAACTCGCGAAAGTGACGGAAAACCGCGAGTGAAAATTAGCCGTATTCCGCGAAGAGCCGAAAACACCGAGGCGAAAACGGCGCAGTCACCGAAACAACAACCGACGAAACGAAAAAAGAGACCAACCGACACGAGCGAAAGTGACAGTGAATCCGAATACGAGGAACTGCGGAAGCTGAAAAACTTTGTAATCAGTGCGCGAAAGTGCGGCCCAATAAGAAGAAGATCGCCTAAATCCGGAAGATTTCGCCGTTCGGACGAATTAACCCGGAGGATAACAGCCTTGGCACGACGTTACACGGTAACGCCGAGGAAAAGAGCGCGTTCCGAAACAACACCATCGGACCGAGGTAACCGAACACCGCACCAAGTGAAAAAAACCGACACCGAAAAGACGAATCGGAAGAACCGTCACAAGGCGGGGCTACGCGACCACGCAACAGAGACAGAAGACCGACGCAGGCGCGAACGCGCAAAGGAAGGAGTGGGGAGGATAGCCCCCTATATAAGGAAAAGCGCCGAGCAGAGCGAGCACAGTCTCGAAATGGCAGGCGAACGGGACGATGACGCCGACAGGCCAATCGACGTTGATTATCTCGACGAAGACCAGCTCGCGAGGATCGAGGCAGGATTCGAAGCGATGTTGAATCAGCGCCGCTATCGAATGTCGCGAAGATTCGACGAATTGATGATACAACTCATGGAGGTTTACGTCGAATCCCAACCCCCCGTACCGAGGGTGACGACGGAAGCCGCCCAACGTGCCCGAGCGCGCATCTCGCGAATGATGGACATCATCGAGCGGTGCGAGCGAGAACGGGACCACCAGGTCAACAGTGTGAGAGACCTGGAGGTACCGGGAACCGGACTCCCACGTGACCGACCAACATTAACGTTGCTCACATCGGTCGGATGGCCGATAGGACAAGAAAAGCGGCCGTTCGTAGCGACGGTCCGAATATCAGAAGACGGCATAAAAGTGGCAATGCAGCCACAACGGCCCGACGCCGATGACGGAGCACAACCAAGCACGTCGAGGGAGGACGACCCGAGGGGACAAACCCCACGACCGATGCAGGAAGCGGCCAATGAGACAAACCACATGACGATCGTGGAGCTGCCCGAACGCACGGTACCAGAGGGCAACGACGGGACGGAAGCCCCACCGGAAAAGACAGACACCCCGGGGGAAACTATCAACATCCCGGACAGCGACGAAGAGCACGAACAACAGAGAACCGGCCCGGGGATACGCGCAATAATAGCGGAGCATAATCCCGAATTAGACTCCAGTATCTCCCCGAGAACCGCGTGCCTCACGCCAAGGTACCCGGGGAAAGACATAGAACGGTGCAGGGAAATATACCAGCCGCCACTGGTCGAATTAGTGACCACCTCAGAAGAGGACGAACCCGAACACCAAACTCCCAGCGCAACCATTACGGCAAAACCGCCAGAGGTGACCCCGCACGAGTTACCGAAGGACTCGGTACCACACCCGGAGGCGTTACAAATGGCACCTCCAGCGAGCAAAGGAACCCAGCCTCCAGCTCCGGCAAAAGTGGATAACGCCACACCGCAGACGCAACCGCGAGACCCGGCCACCGGAATAGCCGAAAGACGCGCCGCACGAGCGGCAGACTGGCGCAACCGCGCCATCTTCGAGGCAGAAACGAGCAGCGTAAGCGAGGCGGACCGCGAAGAACAACGGAGACGACGACGCGAACGTAGACGACGTTCCAGGGAGCGGCGCCAACGGAAAGAGAGGGAAAGAGCGGCACGCAAGAAGAAGAGGAAAGATCCGGCAGCACCGGGTAAACCAGCCGCAACCGGATCGACGGGGAGATTGCAACCGCTCTCTCCAAGGTCGGCCGTCCGACAACGCGGGTCACCGCGAGTGGTGATAGAGAGGATGGCGGTGCCAGCGGGCACAGTTCGCTCGGGCGAAGTAGCCAGGGTCCCGGAAGACGAGTGCGTCCCAGCGACGCCGAACGCGTCCATAGTAGGGGCGAGGGAGACGGACGCGGAATGGGAATCGACCGCGAGTACGGCGATCGAAATCCAGCCTCCGCTGGTATGGATCCCGGTACCGGAAGGCAGGATCGACCCGCCCTCCGACGAGTTTTTTAGCCCGTCGAGCGGAGACGAGGAGCCCACCGAGGGCGAATAGACGAAGCGCGGAACGCGCAAAATATAGGATAAGTTAGATATAAGCAAATAAAGAATACCCTTAGGACGTAAGTTAGCATGTAAGACCGCCGCAGAGCGACAAAACCAAGATTATTTTCACTTCCTCGAATAACAAACCCGCGAGGGGACCATTCAGTTTATATGTTTATTCTTCACGCGCACAGAAAGGCTATTTTAGTTTCAAGTCCGCGAATAACAAATTTAAGTTCAATTTGAAGCCCGCGAAGGACAAAGTTATGTTTATTTTGATGCTACGCGAAGCGCGAAGCCAGTTAGAGACGCGGAAAATAAAACGCGGCAATCTCCAGGAATAAAGGTCACGAACGGCCTTCCCAGGACCTGGGACACACAGTCACCAGGTCAGCGTCATCGCACAATCAACGACCTCCGAGTTCCCTAACGGGGGGTATTCCACAGGGAACGAGGGTGATAATGAACTCCCCAACACCTGGGACACGTCACCAGAGGGTCGGCGTCAACATCGACAAACGAGGCACCGAGTTCCCAACCAGAGCGTCTTCCACGGGAAGAACAGGTAGGAATCGCCGCTCCAGCACCTGGGGCACGCGAATATCGGGTCGGCGCCATCACCAGTCCAGGGGACCGCAAACTCCCCAGCGGAGCGTCATCCGCGAGGACCAGAGTCGGGATCTAACTCCCCGACACCTGGGGCACGCGACCAGTGGGTCGGCGTCGTTCTCAGCCCAGGGGGTAACAAACTCCCAAACCGGGCACCGTCTGCGGGGAACGAGGACGAAAACTACTCGCCCGTCACCTGGGGCAAGCGCCCACAAGGTCGGCGCCATTGCCAGGCAACGCATTGCCGAAACACCTAGGTGGACGTCGTCCACGAGGAGGAAGACCGGAGGCCTCCGACCCAGAACGTGGGACACGCACCCATGGGGTCGGCGTCAAGGGCCGACGTCTGGAAAGCGACCCGGACGACTTCCACGGGAAGTCGCCGCGGAAACGACGTCAGGGGCACTAAAGAGCCAGTGCGCACAGGTCGGCGTCAATGGCGGACAACCTCCAGCACACCCGAAGACCTTCCACGGGGAAAAGGCCCGGGGGCGGCGTCAGGGGCATCCCCGAAGGGATGCGCACGGGTCGCCGTCGACGGCGTGCGCGAAACAGGAAAAGTGATAACCTGGTGCAGCGGCACCGAGAGGGAACACTGCGTAGAACGTACCGCGAGCGGAAATTTCCATCCGCGAGTACGGCGTAGGGCGTCACCGGGGAAGGGCGTGAATATCACGCAGCGCGCGGTGGAACCAAAGCGAATAACAAGTTTTTGCGAAAAGAGAAAGTCGTGACGTCACGCCAATCGGCGAAAACAACCCGCGAGTGGGGGCAATATACCGCGGTGGGGAGCCAGCGCGAGCCGCGCCACTCTTGGCAGTCTCTCGGGTATAGCCGTGGCGAACAGACGTGTCTCACTCCGCGCTCGTAACATACGGTCTATACTTTACAACCGAGTACTCCCGCGTACCATCGCGTTAAATTGTCTCGTTATACAACAGCGAGAGGCACTTAGCTGCCAATACGATCGAACGTTATCAATAACGACAAGTTGAAATTCGGATACTTAGTTAATTTCGGGAAGTACGTATCGAGTATACTACAACCGCGGACATCGTGTCACGCGGCTACGACATATTGTACGGACAGTGTTAAGCTTCGTATACAACCACCGAATACTCCGACGTTAATTGTAAACGCGAACATTGTAAACAGAGTGATAAATAATTGTGCGACTTATAGCGAATCGTGTGTGGCGCATAAGTACGACGATTGTGAAACGGCTTGTAGTGCTGGAAGAATAAGCTACAATTAAAGAATTTATAATTCTTAAACAAGTCTCAGCGTTATTTACGTAATTACCCATACTCACCTGATACCTACCTTGTCCATCGGCGATGATCATGCGTGGTCCAACGACGATCTGGTATGCGATGTAAAGCGAGGATCCAGGGAAGTCAAGCAGCAGCGGTGATCCATCCGGGGCAGTAGCTGAAACAGAGAAAGAGTATTAGCGCGTAATTAGTAATAATTAGGAGGACATCTGGTGATCCGGTAGGCGATGTAAAGCGAGGATCCGGGGAGCCAAAGCAGCATCGACGGTCCATCCTGGGCGTCCATCTGAAACGTAGAAAATAATATTAATAAGGGATACGAAGTCCTTAACCTTCTCGGTAGTTCAAGGTTAAACCGAGTGGCGACCGTGAAACGGGAAGCAATAGCGCGTCATCCGTGCCTTCGAGTGACATCGTCCGGTCACACCCTAACCTAACAGCTACTCATATGTCACTCTACTGTAGTACATACTTGTACGCGCAACTCACATAATAAAGCAATTATAAAGTGAAAAAAATGGATTATATCATCCCAGCAGAAACCGAGACCGACTCAATGTAAAATTTTTCGTGTACCTGAAATTGTCGAGGAGTCGCGTAGCGGGTGTGTATGTGTGTGCACGTGTGTCGCGCGGATTCGCACGCCAGGACGATCGATAAGTCGTCCGTCGTCGGGATCGCGTCTTCCGGGAACGAAACGCGGATCGTCGGGAAGCCCGGCACGTGCCGGTAACGTTCCCTCGAGCTACGAGCTGGCGAAAACCTAACATCATGTTTGCTCCTGTAACCTGTAATAAGCATTGCTTTATCATAAGCGGGGCGGAGCCCCTCCCCCCCGCGCCACCTTCCCCGCCTGCGCCCAAACTCGGGGGGGGCTTCGCCCCCCCTCGTTGAGAGAAATGACCCCAATTCGGGGGGGGGGCTGCGCCCCCCCCCCCTCGTTGGGAAAAGTGACCCCAACTCGGGGGGGCTTCGCCCCCCCTCGTTGGGAGACATAACCCCCCGCAAGTCCTTCTTTAAGACTGCTCGTGCCGAAGGCGAGTGCGTTTACCCGCACTCGTCTAATATACGCACATTTCCACTCCCTTAACCCCCATCCCTACATGCACTTGTAATACAAAATAGTATGTGTTACACGTACGGAAGTTGGCTATTGGTCACGAGCGCGGGTAGGCGCACGAGCCGAAGGCGAGTGATTGAAAAAATAATTGACATATCGGCCCGAAAACGTAGGTTTCCGGTGCCAATTAGTCAAAAGCCTGTTACCGTTTCTGATAATCAGAGTATCTAGAAAGGGGATCTTCGTTAACTTCTATTTTATGTGTAAATTTTAGACGAAGGTGGTAGTTATTAAAAACTGTAAGAACATCGTTGATTTTGTCCTTAGACATTATGGCAATAACATCATCGACGTATCTGCGGAAAAACGACAAACAAAAATTGAGCTCGGCAAGGCAGTGAGTTTCCAGATCCTCCATTACAATATCAGCCAATACTGGTGATAGAGGAGATCCCATCGGGCTGCCAAAGATCTGTTCATATGTGTTTCCGTTAAAACTGAAACTCGTAGATCTCAGTACCAACTCAATAGCATGCAGAAATTGCGGCAAACTGAGCTTTGTAATCTGAGAAATATCTTGCCAACGTTTCTCTATTGCCTTAAGAACTAACTCCTTAGAGATATTGGTGAAAAGAGCCGTTACATCAAGAGAAACCAGAGTTGGGCGGTAATCGATTTTAATATATTTGATTATTAATTTAATTAAAATAATGCAATTACAATATAATTATAATTACAATGTAATTGTAATTACTTGTAATTGTAATTATTCATAATTATAATTACACTGTAATTACATTGTAATTGTAACGTAATCGTAATTACTTATAATTGTAATTACATGGCAATTACAATTACAAGTAATGACTACATTTTAGTATGTGGAACAAGGTTTAAACAAAATATATACAAAAGCACTTAAATCTTAATTTTAATATGTGCGTATAGCTACATTATTGTATATTTGGTATCTTTCTTTACCTTCCTTTTATTATTGTTATGATAGTTGTCTGCTACGAAGGCATCGACATTACTTGCGCCGCGCGGAAATATGTTGTTGTTTTGCTCTTTCTTGTCACCTTTAGCTCACATCAGCTCATGATCAGTTCGCTCTTTGCGTTTACAGAAGACGGACAATCTCTTGATTATTTATTTTTCTATTGTCGTAGTGTCTCTCAGATTTGTTGAAACAAGTCTTTTTGATATAATTGTAATTCCTATGGTGATAAATAATTAACAAGTAAGTATTTTCTTCACCACTAATAATTAACAGAAAGGCAATTAATTTCGAACAAGCTGACAATTTATTGTAATGCTCAATTATACATGTCGGTATAACGACGTTTTGACCCTTATTGTTAGTTTGAGTCCTTATCAAGTATCTAAAGCATAGATTTAAAATGCAGTTGTACGAAACATTTTATTAGTCGTGATTTTTCCAGGAATTCAGATCTAAAAGGTGTTACTGTAATGTGTCATTACGGATAAACCAGTTCTCGGCAGTGATAACTTTGTCTTAAAGGCTACAGTACAGTATTGCGAATCGTCTTTGGGTGCATCACTCGACAAATAATTATTATTAAAATGGAAGATATTGAGTGTGAAGAATCTTCTATGTCAGAAGATATTAATTTAACCACTTCATCGTCAAATTCTTCCCAAATTAATAACTCAAGCAATGTGGCTGAATCGAAAATGTCTATATTTGACGGCAATTATTTTGAACAAGTCTCCAGCAAGTCAACAGACACAAAAATAGTTGCAATGTGCAAAAGATGTTTACCAAACTACGTTGAAGTTAAAGGATTCAAAAACTGTACATCGAATTTTGTTACCCATTTAAAAAGGAAACATGGAAATGATGTATATGAAGAATATCGTGCACATATAAAACGTAAAAAAACATCTTCAACGATATCTGGACAATCATCTGGACATAAATCAACAACACACTCATATTCTCAAGATAATTTCGATAATGATATGATCAAATATTTTGTACATTCTATGATACCTTTAAGAGTTGTAGAAAATCTGTACTTTAGAAAAATATTTGTAAATTTAAACATTGCAAGTTTGGGTCTAAAAATAATAAATCGACGAACACTTCGGCGCCAGATAGCAAATTATTACGAAGAACAATCATCAATAATAAAACAAGAATTGAAAAATATTAAATATGTTTGTACAGCTGTAGATATCTGGTCGGGACGCAAACGGAGTTTTTTGGGTTTAACAGCCCATTGGATTGATCCTATCAATTTAAGAAGAGTATCAAAGGCATTGGCATGCCGAAGATTTAAAGGAACACATAGTTACGATAAGATAACTGAATTACTCCAGGAAATACATTTAGAGTATGAATTAAATTCTTCTAAAATTGTTGCGACTATCACAGACAATGGAAGTAACTTCGTAAAAGCATTCAAAAGATTTGGCGTGTACAGTAAATGTATTAGTGAAGAAGATAGCTTAAACAATAGTGATACTGACAGTTCAGATTGTGAGATAATAGCTCAAGATTCTCCATTAATTAATACTGACAGCGATGAAGAACATATTGTGCCAAATTCTTATAAAATAATTCTACCTTCGCACTTAAGATGTTCCTCACATACTCTGAGCTTGTGTGCAACTGTTGACGCCAACAAAATATTAAAAGAACAGAATACACAACTTTCCATTATACATCAGCAAGTTTTGAAGAAGTGCAATCTGTTATGGAAATCCGGTAATCGTCCAAAACTGGCTGAAATAATACAAAATATACTGGGATATGCTCTTAGTAGGCCAGGAGAAACTAGATGGAATAGTTTGTATGATGCTTTAAAGAAAATATTGAATATCAAAGAAAAAAATGCCACTCTTCACAAAGAATTAAATCTCAAAAATCCCATTCAAGATCACGAATTTGATTACATCGAAGAATATTTATCGTGTACTAAACCAATAGCCAAAGCGCTAGATATTCTCCAAGGCGAAAATGATACATACTATGGCATTCTGCTACCCACTTTATTAGTTGTACGTAGAAAGCTGCAAAAGTTAACAAAAAAGACTTTTGTATACTGTACACCTCTCGCTGAAGTCTACCTTGCAAGCGTGGAAAGACGCTTTGAGGATTTTTTCAATCTTTCAACTCCTCAAGCAGAAAATGCCGCCATAGCATCTTTATCTTATCCCCGTTTTAAAAACAAATGGTTTTCTTGTATTGAATCTACATATCATTCAAAACTTAAAAATTTATTTAAAATTATTGTATCTAGGGAAATTATTCCAAACACAAATACTAGTAATAATACTCCTAATAAATCTAAACAGGACGATTTTTTTAATTTTGATTCAGATTTTGAAAGTGATAGTCAATATAATGAGCCAAGATCAAAAGCTGAATTTTTAATTTCGCATTTTTTTGTCGAAGAAAGCACAGATTTGAACTTATTAGAAAGATATCCAGAAATAAAGAAAATATTTCTAAAATATAATACTCCATTACCTTCTTCCGCCTCAGTAGAAAGGCTTTTTTCATACGCGACAATTACAAATCGCCCCAAGGCAAACCGTCTTTCGGATCAGATGTTCGAGAAACGTGTTCTTCTAAAAGCTAACTTGACTTATGATGAGAAAAGAAAGCAACAATAACATCTAAATATATCAAGCGCATTGTTTTGTATTATTTGCTAAAAAAAAATATAGAGATCTGTCAAAAAATTTTTTTACAATTTTGAGGGTTTATTTTACTTAGAACTTATTTATAGTCTTGTTTCTTTTGAAATTACCAAGCATTAAGCGATTTTGTTTTGTTGGTTAAGTTGGTTTCTACTTTCAACATAAGATATCAATCCAATAAAAATATGTAACTTGATAAAAATATATGTTTGAATAAACAAATTGAAACATAATAATAATTTTTTTTTATATGCATACAATATTCTATACCTACATTGATTATTTGTTATTTCTTTTTGCTTTTAAAAAAATTTGGTTTAAAATTTTTATATTTTTGAATGCTAAAGGATTTATTATTCTTAATCAGTTAACTGTAGGATAAAAGCGAGTGATAATATATGACGTATTCTCTAATCTCCAAAGCATTTAATATTCTTATGTTAGTCGATATGTAATTTTCAAAAAATTTGATAGACTATACAAAGAAAGAAACATTGTATATTATTTTATAAACAAGAAAGATGTTATTTAAAATATAATAATACAAAATGTAAGAGGTTCTTTATTAATAAAACACTTAGTTTTTAATTACTGAAATATAATAAAACTCTTAAAATCTAGAAATAAGTTATAATATGTTGATTGCTAAAATATTAATTTAGCTTTGTGATTCTCAAAAATAATCAAACAAAATAATTTTCCTATACCTCAATAAATATTGAGTTTCCATGACAGTAAAGTTAGAGCTCAATCACTGTCTATGTCCTTGACGACGCGTACTCTTAATCACTCTTCTCCTAATTACAATTACAATTACAATTACAATTACAATTACAATTACAATTAATAATTACGTAATTGTAATTTCTTTACAATTACTTTTCACAATTATTTTATTTAATTGTTTGTAACAATTAACGATTATAAAATTTAATTATTAATTGCATTAAGAATTACATTGTAATTGCAATTTGTAATTGTTAATTAGATTACATATTTGCCCAACTCTGAGAGAAACGAATACTTCGTCGGCATTGATCTCTCTATCATTAATTTCTCTTACGAAGGACTAGCTGTTCTTGATATGAGACTTAAGAGTATGGATAGAAAGTTGTAAAATTTCATAAATAAAAGAAGCTGCATAATATAATGGACTTCCCAGAGCCGAAACGATAATCCGTAGCGGGAAACCATTTTTGTGGATCTTTGGCAGCCCGTAACAGCGTGGGAGATTGCCGTTCGTACAATTTAAGCGCCAGTACTCTTTGTCCTCGATGATGCCTCCGTCCCGCGAAGATCTGACAAGTTCATTTAATTTCGATGAAATTTGTTTAATAGGATCTTTCTTTAGTTTCTTGTAGGTGGACTGGTCATTTAGCAATTCAGTCATTTTCTCCAAATATTCCTCTCTGTCCATTATGACAGTAACTTGACCCTTGTCAGCTCTCGTGACAAAAACATCCTGGTTATTACGTAAAAATTTTTTACATTCCGCATTACCTATCTAAAATGTAGCGGTCGACATGATTTTGATCCACTAAAAATCTGTACAAAGAATCCGTCAAAGAGCCTCGCAAGCCATTAACCGCGTTTGCCGGAATTTTGTAAACATTTATCTCTAAATTTTTAATCACTTCTAAAACAGAATTAACGCGGTCCCTCTTGTCGAACTGGTTTATTGGTAACACAAATTTATCTCCCAAACTCAGGAAACTCGAAACCGAGTCCGGTATCTGTTTACTGCTAATGTTGACTAACCACTTCGATTTATCTATCTTCGAAAAGGGATCCATCGAAATGTTTCGCTTTCTCATTATTCCGTTGAATTTCGTGATTGACTTAACCTTTAATGTATTATTATATTTCATGGCAATCACCTATTTCTAGATTCAGCATGACGGCCTGGCTCCGTCCCCTGAGATTGTCTAACTTGCGTATAGCCCTACTACCGCGGAAAAAAATGTTAAACTTTGTATTATAAATGTGTGGCGGTAATACATCATATTATCCGTCACCGGATTAAGAAAGTGAGCTGTTGGCTCAATTTGCAGATTCTGTTCCTTGTGTTGATCCATGACTTCAGAAGAAGTGTGTTACCGTGTCCGTAATTCTTGGTGATGGTCTCAAAAAATCCAAATTTAGTCCAAAACACCATTGTTGAGGGCAGTGGTGTATAATAAATATAAACTTCTTTTCTTTGTTAGTGAAAATTAATAAGAGGAATATTTGACCAAACTGACGTTTAATATCGTAGTAATTTTTTCGTTTAATTTTCACTGACGAAGAAAAGAAGTTCATATTTCTTATATTTTATTTGTTGGAAATTTAGATAAACTTTCCAATATTACTAGCACGTCGAGAATCTATAGAGACTCAAGTACTGTGAATGATTCTATTCATGTTGACGCTACTCTACTCCAGTCAATCAATAAAGATGACATTAATGAAAATAAAAGTCAGCACGATAATTTTTCTGAAAGCAGTGAAGATGACAACATCAACAACAATATAGCGGAAGATGATCCTGAAGTTGAAGAAATAAGAAATTGGGCAATTACATATAGTATTCTATTGGCATATATTGACGTTCTTTTAAACATATTACGAAAAAGACTTTTACCTCAATTTCCAAAATGCAGCAAAACATTTTTACATTCTTCAAAAGCTGAGTATACTGTAAAACCGATGAGAGGCGAGCAAATGATCACATTGGTGAGTTTGTTTACTTTATAATATTTTATATATAAATATATATATTTATACATTAAATATTTTTTATATGTTATATATATATATATATATTTTTTTATACATTATTATTATTGTCCGAACGCGCTATTGCTTTCAAAAAGTGTTGAAAATAAAATTTTTCAAGTTTTGGGATCAGAAATTTCAAAAAATCTTTGTCTCTGTGAACTGACACGACACAGATTCCCTTAGGAGACCTGTACACGCCCGAGTAGACGTGGGCTGAACTACGGTCGTGAAGGAGACACAATATAGTAGCTTACTCAGAGAAAATGTGTATTTAATCATGTGAACAAGCAATGTGACGTTTAAATATAGGAATATAAAGAATTTGTCAAAATCACAATACTGTAAATACTTTTGTATTCAGCTAATCCGTCTGTGTAGAAAGTATATCTCTTTGTGAAGTCGGAACTCTTTCCTTTTACTCATTTAAACTTTTAAGAATTAATAAATTTGCACGAAAACTAATCTCAGGATGAGAATACTTAAACTTTCTTTTCACAAAAGGGATTATCCGAAACAACGGACATGAAACATGAAAATAGTTATCAAATCAATCAGTAAAAGAAACGCATAAAATACAAGTATCCTTTCATACATGGAATGATAATCTGGATTTGGTCTTAATTCCAAGAAAAGGTAAATCTTCCTTGAAATCAATTGTTACATGACAAGTAATATTTGACTTAAAAAGTCGTAATCAACATTTATGAAAACGTTCCTTTTTTTGTCTTAATTAATCAAGAATTTAGTTCAATCGCAAAACATGATTATTCCATGCAGCAACGTAAATGAATCAAAGACAATCGCAATGTCAAATTAACGAGAATAGTAAATTAGAAAGATAAATAACATGTTTATCAATATGTAGACTATGAATATTAATTGTGCGCTGTAAGGCTTTTAATCGAGAAGTGATGTGAGATGTGATATGAAAAGAACAATTACCGTGAATAATTTCTCAGATGAAAACAGTAATCAGTACTAGCATTGAGAGCTAGAATCCAAGATATATTAATTTAATATCTGACGCAAGACACAAAACGTTTGAAAAAGTAGTAGCGCTCTTCGAAAAAAAAAAAAAAAACGTAATATTTACAACTATGTACAATGTCGAGTTTGTGATATTAATTTCACGTAGAGATTGTATAGCAGAATACAATTAATTGAGACTCGTCTCACCAACAGAAGTCCTTATATCGTCCTTAATCATGTATAGTCCTTATATCGAAAGGTTATTTAATATAATATAATGTTCCATAATCACTTTTTGGCAGTAATTCTCAGGAAATCAATTTACTCAATGCCGTCAATTCTCCAAAGTAAATGTACTACATACTTGAGTCATTAAAGTCTGGTCTCAAAGTAAATGTACAGACTTTATTCCTTAAAGTCTGGTCTCAAAGTAATTCAATCTGATTCACAATCCGTAAGTAAGTGAAAATGAAGGATTTCTTGCAACCAAATATCTTGTAAGTACGCGGATTCACCGTTTAATATAGGTGTCCGTGGGCTCATGCACGATGAAGGTCGAGCGAAAAAAAAAGAATAAATATTCGGTATATGCAGAGAAATCCACTAATTACCTGGTAATGGAAGGCGCAAGATACGGCACTCATCCGCTGAAAGCGGGAACAGTAGCGTTCGGCAGTATTAAGCGTCTTATCGAATGTAAGCAGTAACAATAGAATTTCCTTGTACTGCGGTGCCTTGTCCATGATACGTGAGAAGATCGCCCTTAATCATGGCTGCCTTCGTTTGCCATGTCCGCAACGTGGATATGTGCGAGCCAGAAATACTTGGCCGCGCCTTCCTTCCGTCGAACTCTCGATTCCTTGCTCTTCGTGATTCGTGCGAGCGAAAGAAATAATAAGCGCAATACGCAACTAAAACGCGCTTGCACTCGATATGCTTCGACTTCCGTTCCGACTCGAACGTTCGAGAAAAGTAAAACTGTTCGACGCGTGACTCGCTACTGAGATGCTCTACTGACGAGCGAAAGATCTGGAATGGCCGGAATCGCCGGGCTACACGCTGCACGTTCGTGCTTGCGCATCCCCATTACTCCCACTCTATCACGTGATGCACGCATGGCTCGAAGCCAGTGCGCCCCCTTACTAGCGCATACGCTCGAAAACTACTCAGCAAACACAGACTATACCTATAATATAACGTAGAAGTAACAAATATAACGGGGTGTTATGCCCGAGCAATGTAGAGATTACCTAACACTGTTTTATATTCACAATATAACAAATTATATATCTATTATATTGCTGCGTTATTAACTGGTGACAACATAATAACAGCAATATAACCGTGACGTAATACGTTTTATTGCAATGTTATGTAACGTTACTTTACTATTATATAATATAATGATATTAATTATTTAATGTTTATAACTGATACCTGTGCTGTGTTTGTGAAAAAATCGTGAAAAATTGAAATTATAGAAGAAGAATTTTTTCAAAATGTATGTGCGTAATTATGTGTGCCTAATGTGATATAAAGGTAATTGTACATTTTTTAAATTATTTATCTGTTTACAAATTGATCGTATATTTTATATTGAGTCGTAAATAATAACAATATTACACAATCGAGAACAATCGATAAGAAAAGGAAAAAAATTTTAATTTCTGTAATGACCATCAATATGTGATAATTTTCATGATTGTCATGAGATACGGGCCTTAACAAGCCATAAAGTACGATTTCCCGCGGTTTGTCAGCGGCGGCCATTTCCTCTCGGATTCCGCGTCATGTGCAGCGTCTTCGAGCCAACGTTTTATTCATCAAAGGTAATCCTTCATTCCTAACAATAAAATGTCTTAAAAACATTGAAAATATGTAACGTTATAAAGAAAAAAATACTCCTGTATATATTTTTAACCACATTATTATATATGTTCCTACGATATATATACAAGGCGGAACACGCCGCGACGGCGTGCGCGTATTATTAATTGTATTAAACGCGAATAGCGAATCACGTGTAGAACCGAAGGCGCGCGAAGGTACGGGAAGGCAGTTTCCATACGGAACAGGCAGAACGAAATAAGCGAGCATCGACGACAGACGTATGTGACCGGCTCAAGCCTAATAAAGTATATATTGTGTCTTACGTCTAGTGAGTGACTAAATCACACCTCCACTCCTCCTTCGAGCATACACAACAAATTGGCGACGAGGATGGGATAACGAAAAATACACGTGTGGACATATTACACGGAGCATGAACTGAACACGTGCTACATTATTCGAGAAGGAGCTACGCAGCCTAGCAACGAAGATTTCTGCTAAGTTACATACTACGTATATGTACAAAAAAGAAGAAGAAGATCCCGCTATTACGATGGCGACACAGAAAGTAGAAACAGTGGTCCACGGGACATTTACGATCGAGCCATTCGAGAATACCGTTACAAATTGGAAACGGTGGCTACAACGGTTCGAAGGGGCCATCAAGGTCTTCAAGGTCACTCAGGAACAAAAGGTTCCATATTTACTACACTACATCGGTGCAAGGTCGTTCGAAATTCTCTGCGATAAACTCGCCCCGAATGATCCATACGATCTACCGTACGATATTCTCACCACCGCTCTGGGCGATTATTACGCACCGGCACCCTTAGAAATCGCTGAAAATTTTCGTTTTCATCTGAGGAAACAAGCGGAAGGCGAGAGTGTACAACAATTTGTAGCTGCACTACAAAAACTCAGCATAAATTGTAACTTCGGGGAATACCTATCCAAAGCGCTAAGGAATCAAATGGTCTTCGGCCTCCAAAGTAGACGCATACAGGCACGTCTATTGGAAACTAAGGATTTGACATTCAAAAAAGCGCTGGAGATAGCTACCGCCATGGAGCTCACGGATAAGGATGTGAGCCAACTTCAATCGGGGACTGCAGTGGTGGACTACGTAAACTCAAAAGAAGCGACTACTCCGAAGAAAGGGAAAACAACGGGGAATAGGAAACCAGCGAATGCGAAATACAAACACCCGAATTCGAATTCCAAAACTAGCAATAATAATACTGTTTGTTTCAGATGCGGCGGCAATCACTTAGCACCTAAGTGTACATTAAGTAAAAATGTGGAATGTAGACATTGCGGCATAAAGGGCCACCTGCAAAAAGTTTGCATGAAAAAGAAAAAGGAGCAAACGAATCAATTAGACGAAATCTTACAAATCCAGGGTGAACAAACCAGGTACAGAGAAAAATTTTACACTACGCTGTGGATAAATAATAAAAAGGTAGGCTTCGAAGTAGATAGTGGAGCCGCGGTTACAATTGTAAGTCAGGACTTCCTCCAATCGTTGCTGCCAAACATACAACTTATGAAAACAGATTTACAATTAGTCACATTTTGCAAAACAGTAGTTACAATTATCGGTTACGCGCGGGTAAATGTTCGATACAAACAAGTTACAAAGACGTTGAACATGTACGTTTCAAAAACACGTAAAGAACCGTTAATGGGCCGGGAATGGATACGGCAACTCAATGTTCAATTGTCAGATTCTCTGCTTGCATTGTCACTAAGTACAGAAAAAGAATTACAAACAATTTTACAAAAATACGAAACAGCTTTAGATCCCACGTCTACCAAGATACGGGAGATACAAGCCAGACTCACATTAAAGAAGAATACATCTCCTGTTTTTCTAAAATCACGAAAAATGCCATTCAAAACACGTAAAGAACCGTTAATGGGCCGGGAATGGATACGGCAACTCAATGTTCAATTGTCAGATTCTCTGCTTGCATTGTCACTAAGTACAGAAAAAGAATTACAAACAATTTTACAAAAATACGAAGCAGCTTTAGATCCCACGTCTACCAAGATACGGGAGATACAAGCCAGACTCACATTAAAGAAGAATACATCTCCTGTTTTTCTAAAATCACGAAAAATGCCATTCAATTTGATGCCTTTAGTTGATAAAGAAATCGATAAATTAGTTACAGAGGGCATATTAGAAAAAGTTAATGCATCAACTTGGGCAACCCCAGTGGTGCCAGTCCTAAAAAAAAATAACACAGTACGGTTATGTGGTGACTTTAGTGTCACGTTGAACAAATATTTAGTTGTCGACGAACATCCCTTGCCCACTATCGATGAACTATTTAGTACATTAGCGGGAGGTGAAAAATTTTCAAAAATTGATTTGAAGCAAGCATACTTACAAATGGAAATACATCCATTAGATAGGGAAATGCTGACTTTAAATACTCATAGGGGATTATACAAAGGTACGCGCTTAATATACGGTCTCGCATCCGCTCCAGCAATCTGGCAGCGAGAAATGGAGAATATTCTACAAGGAATAGAAGGTATCTCAATTCTTTTGGACGACATAAGAATTACAGGGCCTAATGATAGGGTACATCTCCAACGACTTGAGGAAGTTCTGACACGGTTAGGCAAATATAATATCAAAATAAATAGCGAGAAGGAGCGAATTCATGAAAGAGGGCATACATTACTGCGGATACTATATTGACAAAAACGGTATACACAAAGAAAAAAAAAAAGATGGAAGCCATCGAAAGAATGCCTCGGCCCACAAACATTACAGATGTACGAGAACTGAGAATCAGATCTTTATTTTTTGAATGAAATGAGGGAACAGTGCGACAAGATAATTCAATACTTCGATTCTTTATAATTATTAGTAAATCTCAGACATAAGTTTTATAAACACATTGCGCTATAGCAGCAGAAAGAAATATTTCAAATGCATAAAACACATTCAATAGTCATAATGCGAAACATACAATAAATATAACTCAATATAAAATAGTAGTGCATATAAAATGGTTAAATCAATTTCAAAATATTATCGCTGTTTTAATTCAATGATGATTTAAGTAGAAGAAAATGCTGAGCTTTTACGTTAATTACATTCTAAGAAGTGAATACTGTTCTCTTCAGATTTATTTCATGTTAAATGGTTATTGAGAACTTGAATACTATACTCAAATTAAATATAAGAAGAAGTGTTAATAGTAATTAGAATCGATCGTGTAATTTAATCCATCAGATTAAATCATCATTGAGTCTTTATTTGCAGAACACAAACATAATTTGAAGCAGTGTCAAAGGATATAAAACTAGACATGCACATATATCAAATAATATCTCAAGCAAATCACGCAAAATAAGAAATAATATCTTGATTCGAGTAATACGAATATACCGAAACGATCGCAATTACAATCCAAAGGAAACGTTCATAGTCTTTCGAAAGAATAAAAAGCAAGGAAACTCGATATTCTACTAAGATTGAGACGTAAACATTAATAATATCATTGCACAAATGAACGCAACCGCACGCAATATTTTCTTGTATAATACGAAGAAAACGTGAATGCTTTCTGACTCGAATAAATATGTCTGTGAAAATTACTATAAACCTTTTACAGATTACTCGGTACTCTTTGTTACGAAAAGATGTTACAATATTAGAGTGATTCAAAGACTCACAATGTAAGGAAGATAGTATATTCTCGCTATATTCGAATAGTTCGCCGTCATTAATTATGTCTCCTCATTGGTCTCAGTTAATTAACGTGAATCGAAAGAGAAGGATATTTTTTCATCCTTTAGAGTAATGCGCATTACTAGCAATATTTAACTCATGCACCGTAGTGCCTCGTCGAGACGTCTCTGAGAATCACTGTAATCAGAGATTGATTACAGTACTCGTGTATTGCAATAAAGAAGTGCCGGTAAAGGCATAGGTACCTTACCTCAGAAATGTCCTAAAGACCAACGTGTTTCGCAGGAAACACTGATAGAACCCCTTTTTGGATTCGAGAAGGCTCGATAAATGGCCGCTCTCGTACGTACAAATCAAGCACGTGGCGTATTTTTGCAACGCCACAATATTGAACGGATTGTTCTTCTTCGAGTGTGTCTCGTCTATGAAATGTCCGGGACGAATTTCTCTGCACAGGCAGATGCTTAGAATAGCGAACCTCGTGTTGATCGAAGTATCTGCGTTCTTCTTGAATATTCTCGAATGGCGTATCTACGCCTCGCAACGTGCTCACTAGTCGAGCGACCGATTGGAAGTGACGACGTGCTCGTCGCCAGCCGGATGTTACAATACGAAAGCGCCAATCAACGACGCGCACGCGCAGCGTGGTAACGGTCGAAAGCATATTGGTATCGCTACTAAGGCGCTAGTGTGTTTACGGGAGGTCGATAAAGCAGTTCACGTACTCATTGATTTTACTCTTCAGCACCACCGTGCTGTTTTACCTTCGAAAGCTCTGTCCATCCTTTTGAGATTTATGAAAGGACTAGAATTATACAATAATAGCAGTAAAGTACGGCAGTAGCAATTAATACGACAGGAGCAATTAATACGACAGGAGCAATTAATACGACAGGAGCAATTAATACGACAGGAGCAAGTAATACGATAAGAGCTATAAATCACGACATAGAACATGCTAACGCATATTCTAAACATTCCCCCCGCCTTCGTTAACTACGGTTAGCGAACTAATGCTATGATTCATTTGTAAAAATAGGAAGAGGACATACTTTCACAATGGGTCGTTTTAAAACAGAAGTTTGAGTACGAATAGACACGACTCGCACGAGACCATCCTTGCCTGGATATGTCTGAGTAATTCTGCCGAGAGGCCATTTGGAGGGAGGGTATCTCTCATCCACTACCAACACAAGAGAGCCTTCCTTAATGGAGGAAGTAGATTTATTCCATTTATACATGGACAGGTAACGCTGAAGGCATTCTTTAGACCATCGTGACCAAAAGCTGTCTAACATTTGGCGAATACGTTGCCAGCGGGAGAGTCGAGATACTTGCACATCCTCAAGCGAGGGCTCAGGTACTATCGAGAGTGAACTACCAATTAAGAAATGTCCTGGAGTCAGAGCATTGAGGTCTTCTGAGTCTTCCGATAATGGACTCAACGGTCTAGAATTAAGAATCGCTTCAATTTGTGTCAAAAGAGTAGTCATTTCTTCATAAGTCAATACAGATTCTCCTATAACTCGTTTAAGATGAAATTTTACCGATTTAACTCCAGCTTCCCATTTACCTCCGAAATGAGGTGCAGAAGGTGGATTGAAACGCCACTGAGTGCCATCATTGGCAAGTAGAGAAGCTAAAGTATTCAATTCCTTGGAAGAGAATTGAAATAATTTCTGTAATTCGGAGTCTGCTCCCTTAAAATTTGTTCCACAGTCACTTCTCAAAGTGGCACAGATTCCTCTTCTAGAGGTAAATCTCTTGTAGGCTGCAATAAAGGCATCAGTAGTATAATCGGTAACAAGTTCAATATGAACTGCAGAAGTTGCCTCGCACACGAATAGGGCGACATAACCCTTATAGGAACGAGCATTCCTTCCTCTCCATGTCTTAATAACAAAAGGACCGGCGTAATCAACACCAGAATGTAAAAACGGACGCGACGGCGTTATTCTTTCTACAGGGACTTGCCCCATTAATTGCTGAGCTCTTTTTTGTCGATACCGAGCGCATTTAACACATTTAAGAATGAACGATCTTATAGGAGCTCGTCCTCCAACGATCCAATACTTATCTCGTATAAAAGCTAATGTTAGTTGAGTTCCTCCATGCATTGTCCTCAAATGGGCATCCGCTATGATCAAAGAGGAAAGAGGTGAGCTTTTTGGTAGAATTAAAGGATGTTTAGCATCCTGTGATAAGAGCGAGAATTGCAGCCGACCTCCTACTCTAAGTAGACCATTTGAATCCAAGAAAGGAGTTAGTCGTACAAGAGGATCGGATTTTTGCAAAGTCTGACCATTAGATATGAGATTAAGTTCCTTGCTAAAGGCTGATTTTTGAACTAAGGAGACCCAATAGAGTTTGGCCTTTTCTATTTCTTGAGTAGTTATAGGATCGGTTCCAGATACATTAGAAGATTTTCGAAATCTTGCTACTATTCTAAAACACCAAGCTGTGATACGCAATAATCGAGTTAGGCTAGAATAACGAGTAAGAAGAGACCAAAGATTCACTGGTGTCGTACTGACAACAACGGAAATCGGAATTGCACGTTCCTCGAGGTCGATCTCGGGAGAAATGGTTTTAAATCCTTGAGGCCAGGTGGAAGAATCTTGTTGGAGCCATTGTGGCCCTGTCCACCATTCCTTATGTTCTACTAGTTGTGCAGGTGATAAACCTCGGGTGGCTAAATCTGCAGGATTCTGGGTACCAGGAATTAATTTCCATATAACTTGTGGTAAGGTTTCTTGTATAAAACACACTCGATTTTGAATAAATTCCTTCCATCTCGATGGATGGTTCGTTATCCAGGTACGAGCCACCTCGGAGTCTATCCATCCAAAGATAGGTATTCCCAGTAATTCTAACACGGATAGAATCTGAACCATCAGTTTTACAAGCAAAACAGCAGCGGATAGTTCCAATCTAGGTATTGTTAATTTTTTTTTTTTTTCAACGGAGCTACTTTAGTTTTTGAGGCTACCAGTCTAACGGTTACGCTTCCATTCTCAGACACACATCGTATAAAAACGACCGCCGCCATGGCTTTGGATGAAGCGTCACTAAATCCATGTATTTCTAAAGTATCGGTGGTTCGAAATCCAAGCCATCTTGGATAAGTAAACTCGGGTATTTCTTTTAATTGTTCAATAAATTTCATCCATTTATCAGAGAGAGGGGATGGAAGTGCGTCATCCCATCCTAGTCCGTTCGCCCATAACTCTTGTATGAATATTTTAGCTGTAATTGTAACTGGTGAAAGAAATCCCAACGGGTCAAACAATTTAGCGATAGTAGATAAAATTGTTCTTTTTGTGATAGTATTAGGAGCAGTCAAATTTAGTGTGAAATGGAATTGGTCTCCGGAAGGCTGCCAACACAATCCAAGAGCATGAATCACAGTTGAGTTATCAATTTGAACAGAATGTGCATCTATCCGATGTTCCAATGAAATGGATTCAAGGATATCGGGATTATTGCTAATCCACTTCCTTAATTTAAAACCCCCCGCCATACAGAGCTGGTCGACTTCTTGAACCACCAATTTTGCTTCTTGTATTGTGTCAGCACCTCCGAAAAAGTCATCCATATAACGACCCTTTTTTACTGTAGGAAGTGCTAATGGAAATCGATGTCCTTCGTCACGTATAAGTTGAATAAATGAACGTAAAGCTTGAAAAGGTGCACAAGTTAAACCATAGGTAACGGTAGTAAGAATGAAAGTTATGATGATTTTAGATAATGGTTCCATCCACAGAATTCTCTGAAAATCCCGATCGTCCGGGTGAATTAAAATTTGTCTGTACATCTTTTCAATGTCAGCAAAAAAGACAAAGCGAAATAAACGGAACCAAATAAGGACATCAAATAAGTTTAACTGCAAATTTGCGCCTGAATGAAGTAATTGATTCAAAGAAATTCCGGTAGTAGTAGGGCTTGAACCATTAAACACCACACGCAGTTTACTAGTAAGGCTATGTTCTCGCCAGACTCCGTGATGCGGAAGATAATATACTTGTTCTGGTTCGAGTTGTGAGTCAGGCACTCTCTCCATGTGATGCAGTTCTTCATATTCCTTAATGAACTCCTTATATGATTTAGCATAATCCGGATTGGAGGTAAATCGATTGCATAAACTGTGAAGTACTTTTGTTGCTCTTATTTTCGAATCTCCAAGTTTACTTGGCGAATCCTTAAATGGAAGTCGAACTATGTATCTTCCACTTGAGTTTCGGCTGTGATTAGCCATAAAATAATTCTCGCATTTTTGCTCTTCCTCAGTTAATTTTGCAGATTTAGAATTCGGAATTTCTTCCGTTTCCCAGAAACCTTTGAGTAAATTATGGAGATCTTCCTCTTTTTTAACATGGTATCCTTGCACTTTAGTGCTTTTATTCGTTGAACTAGTTGGACCAGAGACAATCCAACCCAAAGTTGTACGTTGTGCTATAGGTGAATCGATAGTTCCTCTTACGATTCCTTCTTTAATAATTTGACAATAGATATCGGCTCCTAATATGAGATCAATTGATCCTGGTTTAATAAACTCGGGGTCGGCCAACTCTAGTTGATTTAACTGAGGCCATAACGAACAATTAACTCGAGTGGACGGGATTGACGAAGTCAATTTAGGCAGAATATAAGCTGAAACAGCATACTCTATATTGGAAGCAAAATGAGGTTTGAGAGTGAAGGACGTAATGCCCTTAGTCCTTTTACACTGCTGAGCACCTATGCCTGTCAAGGTTAATGAAGAATAAGTTCTTCGGAGACGAAGAAGTTGAACTATTCGACTCGTTATTAACGAGATCTCGGATCCTTGGTCGATTAATGCTCTAACTCGCGTGGTCAATCCGCTATCTGATACAATCACGACCTGCGCAGTAGCTAACAAGACCAATGGAGTTGTAATAGGATTTTCTATAAGCGAATGCAACACCTTAGCGTCAGATGACTTTGTGGTAGAAGTCTCCTCTTTAGATGTAGAAGTTTCTTTACTAGTAGAATTTGCTGACTTGTTCAAATGAATAGAGGTATGATGTTTTTTACCACACTTCAAACATCGCTTCGTTATTTTACAATCTGACACTTTATGACGTCCTAAACAATTATAACAAAGCTTGTATTTAGATATAATCGTTAATCTTTGTTGCGTTGTTTTATTAACATATTGTGGACAAATAGAAGTAAAATGCTTTTGATTACATATTGCACAACCAATTTTAGAAGTCGAGTTTATCTCTTTAGATTTTCCTTGATGATAAACCTTAGCTGATGTAAATTGTGTTTTTGACTGAGTTAAAGTTTTCCCATGACGAGATTTCTCAAAAGCTTGAAGAGAAAGTAATCGTGAAAGCAAAAAATCACTAAACTCAACCCAAGTGGGAGGGACTTTTGAAGATCCTAATGAATTTTCCCATGCCTTCAATGACTCGGCATCCAATCGTTGAGATACAATAAAGACAAAGAAGTCATCCCAATATTCAACGGGACGGCCAAGGGTTTCCAAAGTTCTATAAATCTGAATGATAGAGGTATATAACTGTTCGAGCTCACTTGCAGAATCCTTATTCAATCGCTTAAGAGAAAGCAAGGATCTCAATGAATCATTGACTAACAATCTCTTATTTTCGTAAAAGTTAACTAACGAATCCCACGCCTTTTGATAGTTCTCTGCAGTTATACTAGTATTCTTGATAAATAGAGACGCTGATCCAATAAGACTCGATTTTAAATATTGTAACTTTTCTACGGGTGACATGTGAACCTTGGTTCCTACGAGAGAATTAAACATGTCCTTAAACGATAACCAATTTTGTGGAGATCCATCGAATTCCGGAATACTGATTTTTGGTAGTTTTGCAATCGTAGAACTACTGGACGGCTGAGAGGCAGATTGCGTTGATGTTGAAGGATTAATCGTGTTTAGATCAGACTCTAATAATGAAGTTATCTTTTCAACATTATCAAGATAACTTTTCTTGGTAATTGAATACAAGTTCTCTTTGAAATAAGTATGTTCACTCATCAAGTCTCTATCATCGGGATCAAGTCCTTTCATAGCTATAACAATAGCATAATGAATGATATCAAACTTTTCCCATCCATCTTTAAGGGAGGACAGAGCTGAATTTATTTTCTGATAAGATACATTAGACGAAGTGTCTTGAGTTAAGTTAATGTAGGCATCGGTCACGGTTTTACTCAAAGCGAGCTGTTGCTCTACTCTTTTATGAACATGACTAAATCTCACGGTAGACGTCATCGTAAGCATAAATCGTAAAAATAGAAATGACTTTTCCCCGTAAACAACACTTTACAAATTTCAATCTCTCACTCAATGCACCGTTCTCTCATTGACTGACTGTATATTCAAATTGAATTGTTAATGCTAACATTCCACTAAACTCATGAATCTTCTATTTATTACTTCAATATTATCCGGCTCTATTCATCTGACTCTATGTATCCGGCTCTATGGATCCGGCTCGAAGGACCAAATTTTTATGTACGAGAACTGAGAATCAGATCTTTATTTTTTGAATGAAATGAGGGAACAGTGCGACAAGATAATTCAATACTTCGATTCTTTATAATTATTAGTAAATCTCAGACATAAGTTTTATAAACACATTGCGCTATAGCAGCAGAAAGAAATATTTCAAATGCATAAAACACATTCAATAGTCATAATGCGAAACATACAATAAATATAACTCAATATAAAATAGTAGTGCATATAAAATGGTTAAATCAATTTCAAAATATTATCGCTGTTTTAATTCAATGATGATTTAAGTAGAAGAAAATGCTGAGCTTTTACGTTAATTACATTCTAAGAAGTGAATACTGTTCTCTTCAGATTTATTTCATGTTAAATGGTTATTGAGAACTTGAATACTATACTCAAATTAAATATAAGAAGAAGTGTTAATAGTAATTAGAATCGATCGTGTAATTTAATCCATCAGATTAAATCATCATTGAGTCTTTATTTGCAGAACACAAACATAATTTGAAGCAGTGTCAAAGGATATAAAACTAGACATGCACATATATCAAATAATATCTCAAGCAAATCACGCAAAATAAGAAATAATATCTTGATTCGAGTAATACGAATATACCGAAACGATCGCAATTACAATCCAAAGGAAACGTTCATAGTCTTTCGAAAGAATAAAAAGCAAGGAAACTCGATATTCTACTAAGATTGAGACGTAAACATTAATAATATCATTGCACAAATGAACGCAACCGCACGCAATATTTTCTTGTATAATACGAAGAAAACGTGAATGCTTTCTGACTCGAATAAATATGTCTGTGAAAATTACTATAAACCTTTTACAGATTACTCGGTACTCTTTGTTACGAAAAGATGTTACAATATTAGAGTGATTCAAAGACTCACAATGTAAGGAAGATAGTATATTCTCGCTATATTCGAATAGTTCGCCGTCATTAATTATGTCTCCTCATTGGTCTCAGTTAATTAACGTGAATCGAAAGAGAAGGATATTTTTTCATCCTTTAGAGTAATGCGCATTACTAGCAATATTTAACTCATGCACCGTAGTGCCTCGTCGAGACGTCTCTGAGAATCACTGTAATCAGAGATTGATTACAGTACTCGTGTATTGCAATAAAGAAGTGCCGGTAAAGGCATAGGTACCTTACCTCAGAAATGTCCTAAAGACCAACGTGTTTCGCAGGAAACACTGATAGAACCCCTTTTTGGATTCGAGAAGGCTCGATAAATGGCCGCTCTCGTACGTACAAATCAAGCACGTGGCGTATTTTTGCAACGCCACAATATTGAACGGATTGTTCTTCTTCGAGTGTGTCTCGTCTATGAAATGTCCGGGACGAATTTCTCTGCACAGGCAGATGCTTAGAATAGCGAACCTCGTGTTGATCGAAGTATCTGCGTTCTTCTTGAATATTCTCGAATGGCGTATCTACGCCTCGCAACGTGCTCACTAGTCGAGCGACCGATTGGAAGTGACGACGTGCTCGTCGCCAGCCGGATGTTACAATACGAAAGCGCCAATCAACGACGCGCACGCGCAGCGTGGTAACGGTCGAAAGCATATTGGTATCGCTACTAAGGCGCTAGTGTGTTTACGGGAGGTCGATAAAGCAGTTCACGTACTCATTGATTTTACTCTTCAGCACCACCGTGCTGTTTTACCTTCGAAAGCTCTGTCCATCCTTTTGAGATTTATGAAAGGACTAGAATTATACAATAATAGCAGTAAAGTACGGCAGTAGCAATTAATACGACAGGAGCAATTAATACGACAGGAGCAATTAATACGACAGGAGCAATTAATACGACAGGAGCAAGTAATACGATAAGAGCTATAAATCACGACATAGAACATGCTAACGCATATTCTAAACAACAGAGTTACGCGCATTCCTTGAAATGATCAATTATTACGGACGGTTTATACGTAATTTAAGTTCGATTTTAACTCCATTACATAAACTGTTGGAAAAGAAAGCAGGGAAAGAGGTGCCTTTCGTATGGTCTCCAGCTTGTGAAACAGCGTTTATAGCAGCAAAGAAAGCATTAACTAACAATGAGATCTTAGCACATTACGATCCTAAACTATCCTTAATAGTAGCTTGTGACGCTAGTTCGTACGGCGTAGGAGCAGTGCTTTCACAAAAATACCCGGAAGGAAACGAAAGAGTAATTTAATACGCTTCACAGTCTCTATCACATACACAAAGGAAATACGCACAAATAGACAAAGAAGCATACGCGATTATATTTGCAATAAAAAAGTTCCATCAATACCTTTACGGGAGTAAGTTCACCTTGCGACCGCTCTCCCCACGGTCGGTCGTGCGAATGCGAGGATCGCCACACGTGGTCCTCGAAAGAGTAACGGTGCCAGCGGGCACAGCACGCGCGGGCGAGATCGCGACGCCCCCGGAGGACGAGCGCGTCCCGGGGACACCCGACGCGTCGGTGATAAGGGCGCCGGGGGACGACACAGTTTCGGACTATATCGGGAGCCCGGGGATACCGATCCAGCCCCCGATACTCTGGATCCCCGTACCAGAGGGTGACATTGAGCCACCCTCCGACGAGTTCTTTAGCCCGTCGAGCGGCGAAGCCGACGAGGACTAAAGAAGAGGACGGACGAGGCGCGTGAAGCGCAGTACTTAGGCTCAAGTTAGATTGTAAGAAGAATAAAGTTACCCTTTAGGAAATAAGTTAGTTCATAAGACCGTCGCGTTGCGATACGTTATTTTTCAGTTACTTTTCTCCCCGTTTCGGGATATAGTTTAGTTTGCTTTATAAGCCCGCGAACAATCAATTTAAGTCCCAAATACAAGCCCACGAAAAGCCAATTTCCTTTCTTTCGACGCGAAGCGACGCATTAAATCAAATAGACACGCGGCAAAACGAAACGCGGCAATCTCCAGGAATAAAGGTCACGAACGGCCTTCCCAGCACCTGGGACACCCAGATGCCAGGTCGGCGTCATCGTACGATCAACGACCCCCTAGTTCCCAGAGGGGACACCTTCCACAGGAAACAGGGTCAATAACGAACTCCCTGACACCTGGGACACGCAGCCAGAGGGTCGGCGTCAACATCGGTACACGGGGCACCAAGTTCCCAACCAGAGCATCTTCCATGGGAAGAAAAGGTAGGGATCGCCTCCCCAACAACTGGGGCATGCGACCATCGGGGCGGCGCCATCATCAGTCCAGGAGATCGCTAACTCCCCAGGGGAGCGGCACCCACGAGTACAAGGGTCGGAATCCAACTCCCGACACCTAGGGCACGCGACCATAAGGTCGGCGTCATCCGCAGCCCGCGGGATAACTAAGTCCCAGACGGGGCAGCATCCGCGAGGAACAAGGGCAAAAACGACTTGCCTGATACCTGGGGCAAGCGCCTACGAGGTCGGCGCTATCGCCAAAACACGCAGCCCGAAGATAGCTACGCAGACGTCTTCTACGAGGAGGAAGGCGACAAACCACCTATCCCGAACATGGGACGCGCGTCCATAAGGTCGGCGTCAAGGTCCGACGTCCGAAAACTAACCCGGACGACTTCTGCTGGAAGTCGCCCCGGATTCAGCGTCGGGGCCACCAGGGAGCCGGTGCGCACAGGTCGGCGTCAACGGCGGACAACCTCCAGCACACCCGAAGACCTTCCACGGGGAAAAGACCCGGAGACGACATCAGGGACATCCCCGGAGAGATGCGCACGGGTCGCCGTCGACGGCGCGCGCGAAATAAAAAAGGTGAAAACCTGGTGCAGCGGCACCGAGAGGGGACATTGCGCGGAACGTACCGCGAGCGGAAATTTCCATCGGCGAGTACTGCGTAGGGCGTCACCGGGGAAGGGCGTGAACATCACGCGTCGCGCTATGGAATCGTAGCCAATAACAAGTTTTTGCCGAAAGAGAAAGTTGTGACGTCACGCCAATCGGCGAAAACAACCCGCGAGTGGGGGCAATATACCGCGGTGGGGAGCCAGCGCGAGCCGCGCCACTCTTGGCAGTCTCTCGGGTATAGCCGTGGCGAACAGACGTGTCTCACTCCGCGCTCGTAACATACGGTCTATACTTAACAACCGAGTGCTCCCGCGTACTATCGCGTTAAATTATCTCGTCATACAACAGCGAGAGGTACTTAGCTGCCAATACAATCGAGTGTTAGCGATAACGACAAGTTGAAATTCGGATACTTAGTTAATTTCGGGAAGTACGTACCGAGTATACTACAACCGCGGACATCGTGTTACGCGGCTACGACGTATCGTACGGACAGTGTTAATCTTCGTATACAACCACCGAATACTCCGACGTTAATTGTAAACGCGAACATTGTAAACAGAGTGATAAATAATTGTGCGACTTATAGCGAATCGTGTGTGACGCATAAGTACGACGATTGTGAAACGGCTTGTAGTGCTGGAAGAATAAGCTACAATTAAAGAATTTATAATTCTTAATCAAGTCTAAATATTATTTACTTAATTACCCATACTCACCTGATACCTACCTTGTCCATCGGCGATGATCATGCGTGGTCCAACGACGATCTGGTATGCGATGTAAAGCGAGGATCCAGGGAAGTCAAGCAGCAGCGGTGATCCATCCGGGGCAGGAGCTGAAACAGAGAAAGAGTATTAGTGCGTACTTAGTAATAATTCGGACGACATCTGGTGATCCGGTAGGCGATGTAAAGCGAGGATCCGGGGAGCCAAAGCAGCATCGACGGTCCATCCTGGGCGTCCATCTGAAACATAAATTAGTTCGTTAGAACGGGATGCGAAGTCCTTAACCTTCTCGGTAGTTCAAGGTCAAACCGAGTGGCGACCGTGAAACGGGAAACAATAACGCGTCATCCGTGCCTACAAGTGACATCGTCCGGTCACAACCTTATATACAGATCACCGACCCCTGACACAGATTTTCGCCCCCGAGAAGGGATTACCGGCACACAGCGCAATGCGCATGCAACATTACACGATATTTTTACAAGAATTCAAATACGATATCAAGTACAAAGATACGAAATCACACGCGAACGCGGATGCTCTATCGCGGCTTCCGATGAAACCGGAAGATACGTACACTCGCGACGTGGTGGACGAGTACGAAATAAATACGATCGAATTGTTACCAATTACATTTAAAGATTTAATGTTAGAAACCGCGAAGGATATTGAATTACAAAACCTATTACAAGGTCTACAACACGGCACTACATTAAAGACAGGGGATAGGTTCAATATACCACAAACAGAATTTAGTTGTCAACAAGGAGTTATCTTGCGCGACAATCGCGTAGTTATACCTAAGAAATTACGAAGCGCTATATTACGAGAATTACATAGCAATCACCCTGGAATAGTAAGAATAAAATCGATTGCCCGAAGATATTGCTGGTGGCCCGGTATAGATCACGATTTAGAAACGATTGTGAGGAATTGTGCAAGTTGCAACGCAGTACGTAAGGAACCAACGAAAGTTGAAGAACAAAGCTGGGAGAAAGCCGAACGGCCATTCCAGCGCGTACACATAAATTTCGCGGGACCTTTCAAAGGTCAGTACTTCTTCGTTCTTGTTGACGCGTTTTCTAAGTGGCCAGAAGTACATGTAACTAAAGATCTGACCACGCAATCAGTAATCCAAAAGTGTAAGCAAATCTTTGCAACCTTTGGAATACCTGAGGTAATAGTCTCCGATAATGGACGACACTTCAAATCATACGAATTTGCACAATTCTCAAAGAGAAACGGGGATTATACATAAGACTTCGGCACCTTTTCACCCGGCGACGAATGGACAAGCCGAAAGATTTATACAGACGTTCAAATTAGCGTTAAAGAAACAATTCAATGATACGCCAACTAAGCAAAAGTTAATAGAAGCACTACAGCGATTTTTATTACACTACAGAACTACCGCGCACCAAACGACGGGAGTGTCACCGGGTGAAAAGATGTACATGCAAAAATTACGTACTAGACTAGATTTATTACTACCAAAAAAGGAAAACAGTAGGTTACCAACTACAGATGTAAATGCGACGAAACAGGTACGAGAAGTACAAAAGGGAGATAGAGTACAATGCCGAAATTACTCTGGGCAGGGTAAATGGCGTTCAGGTATAGTGGAGCAAAAAGTAGGGCGCCTACACTATATAATTCGATTAGATAATGGAAAAATCTGGACGAGACATATCGACCAGGTATTAAAGACAGGAGAAATATCTTCACCACCCACCGAAACAGAAATAGACGACTACGGGCCAGCGGAAACGGACAGCCCGAGCTCGGGACCAAATGGCACGAAGTCGACAGATACCCCCTTGGATACAGGTACACCGGAGAGAAACCAAAATGCGGAACGCGAAGAAAACGCAGGCACCTTACGACATTCAACACGTAAACGGAAACCTCCGCAACGTTTCGGCGTATCTGTTACATATTAAGTTAGATATTAAGTTATTTACATATGGCATATAAGACAGTATATGCAAGAACAGAGGAAAGACTCCCCCAAAATGTGCAATTTTTTTTTAAAAGGGGGGAAGAAATATTATATATGTTCCTACGATATATATACAAGGCGGAACACGCCGCGACGGCGTGCGCGTATTATTAATTGTATTAAACGCGAATAGCGAATCACGTGTAGAACCGAAGGCGCGCGAAGGTACGGGAAGGCAGTTTCCATACGGAACAGACAGAACGAAATAAGCGAGCATCGACGACAGACGTATGTGACCGGCTCAAGCCTAATAAAGTATAAATTGTGTCTTACGTCTAGTGAGTGACTAAATCACACCTCCACTCCTCCTTCGAGCATACACAACACACATTTTTCTACTTATTGGAATTATTGTATATGAAAACTGAAGTAGGTTATGGTTTACGGCGAATACTGCAAACATAATGAATTCTCTTTCGGATCCAGTGTTAGAGGGCTAAGGTATTCCGTAGCGCGGTAGGCCGTGCACACAGCGGTTCCGCCGCGACAGACTGTGCACACGAGAGCGGTTTGTCCCGCGCGGCTAGACCGCGCGGTTGAAACCGCTCGTGTGCACGGTCTGTTCAGGTCTGTCGCGGCGGAACCGCGCGGTCGAAACCGCTCATGTGCACGGTTTACCGCGCGGCGGAACCGCGTGGTCTAAACTGCTTGTGTGCACGGTCTTGGGTCTACCGCGCGGCGGAACCGCGCGATCTAAACCGATTGTGTGCACGCCGCGGTCTCGGGTCTACCGCGCGGCGAAACCGCGCGATCCAAGCCATTCGTGCGCTTAAGCCCTATGCATGTCTTCGATCTAACGTTCCATTAAATCCTTTATTTCTAACAAAATTATATATGTAACGTTATAAAAAAAATAATACTTATCATGTTTATTTTTCTACTTATTGCAGTTATCGTATATATAAAGACTGAAGTAATTATATTATTCTCTTTCGGATCCCGAGTTGTGCAGCCTCTTAGACCCAACGTTCCATTACTACAAGGTATAATCTTTTATTTCGAACAACAAAATTTATTGAGAACGTTAAAAATATGTTACTGTATAAAAAAAGTAATACTCATGTATATTTTTTCAGTCATATTTTTCTACATATTGCAATTACCGTACGTGAAGACGTTAAAGTACATTGTGTAAGGCTTACTGCAAATATAATATTATTACTCTTCGTCGGATCTTGTGTTGCGCAGCGTCTTTGAGCCAACGCTTTATTCATCTGCAAAGGTAATCCTTTATTTCCAATAACAAAAGGACTCTGTACGACAGGGGTGTCAGATTTAAGTCGGGATTCACTCGAGAGTCGGCTGGTGGGGAACTATCCCCTACCAGCCGACTCTCGAGTGACTCTCGGCTTAAATCTGACACCCCTGTCGCACGGTTGTTGTATAAAGAAAAAATGTTACATATACATATATTTTTTCTGTAATATTTTTTTTTACATAAACATTTGTCGCGTTTTTTCCGTTTTTTTTTCATTATGTGTATACACCTAAGTATTCACCTGATATTATTAAAGTTCTACGTTTATATAACGAAATACCGCTGTCACTTTTTCTGCAGTTTTTATTTTATTTTCTAAATACTTAGCGATAACAAATAATTAAAAAAATATATTAACATATATATTGGATAAGCCTTTAAAGTTTGACATGAAATTGAAATTGATCATTATGTACTTAAAGTACTTTAATTTCTAAGATGGTTGTACGCGTTTGTCTACATTTCGATTGGTCACAAAATAATACGATATATTTATCTATTCCACCAGGAACATTGCGTTTTAGCGATTTAATTAAATTAGATTTATCGGGTATTATAATAAATGTTGGTAGTGGAAGGATCTGAGAAAATTGAATTTACTCACTTTTAGGCTAACATATTTGTGTATTTTTTTTTTATTACTTTTAGATATACTCCGCCATCATGCCTAAGAAAATGCGATATTTATCAAAAAGGCGAGTGAATCAATTGATTAAACGCGAAAGTCATAGTTGCAGACATTTAAATTCATTACATTTTCATAAACCAAACATTGCATCTAATGCGGTTGCAGAAACGGTATTGACTCCTACAAATGTCGACAATATTGCTTGTTCAAGTCCTACATTATCTGAAAGTACAAATTGTTATGACGAATTACCGATGCAGTTAGAAACAGAAGTCAGTGAACAGTACAACGTAACGTCTCAAGATAATATGTTACCATTGACGGACATATTGTCTTGTAGTAATGAAAAGAGTTTATGGAAAGATTTACAAACGTTAATAATAGAACGTAATGTTCCGCATAATACTGCCAATGAGTTGCTAAACATTTTGAAACAGCATGGTCACGTCGAGTTACCTAGTGATGTAAGAGTTTTGCTACGTACACCAAGAAATGCGTCTGTACATATAAAACCTGTAGGCAATGGTCGCTATGTTCACTTTAGTCTTTCCTCGTTTCTAGAACGGTCCATAAAAATGTATTCTACTTTTATAAAAAAAAAAACAATATAAGATTGAATATAAATATTGATGGCTTGCCCATTTCAAAAAGTTCTGGTAGTCAATTCTGGCCTATTATGGCATCCATAGAAGGAATAGATGTTTATACATTGCCATTTATAATTGGGGTATATCACGGTATGTTTAAACCTATTGATGCTAATGAATTTATGAATGATTTTGTAAATGAATTCATCCTTCTTTTCAAAAATGAGATAACCGTGTGTAATGTCAAATATACTGTTGCCATTAATGCAATATTATGCGATGCACCAGCTAAATCATTTATAACGTATACAAAGGGGCACACAGGATATTTTTCATGCACTAAATGCATACAAGAAGGTGATTTTATACGTAATAGGGTAGTCTTTCCAGAAATTCATAACATATTGCGAACAAACGAGTCATTTAAAAATCGACTTCAGGTGGAGCATCACAAGGTGACTCCATATTAGAAAAACTTCTGATTGGAATGGTATCGCAAATTCCTTTGGACTACATGCACCTTGTTTGTTTAGGTGTTGTAAAAAGAATATTACAGTTATGGCTTAAAGGTAATAAAAATGTAAGTCAAATGATGATATAAACGCAGTTTCGGATTATTTACTCGCAATCAAGGCATGTATACCATCGGAATTTGCAAGAAAACCCAGACATTTACGTGACGTAGACAGATGGAAGGCCACAGAATTTCGGCAATTTTTATTGTACACTGGAATTGTCGTAATGAAATCAATATTATCTTTGACTGCCTATACTCACTTCGTTTGTCTTAGTGTTGCTATAAGAATATTAATTGATCCGCAATTGTGTTTCAAATTAAACGCTTATGCAGATTCACTGTTATTGTGGTTTGTTTCCAACTTTGGTAGTATTTATGGTGATGAATATATATCTCATAATGTTCACAATCTTATTCATCTCGCAAACGATGTAAAAAATTTTGGTTCATTAGATAATTTCAGTTGCTTTAAGTTTGAGAATTACATGCAAAAGATAAAGAACAAATTGCATAACAGCGGTAAACCTCTGGAGGAATTAGTGAATCGTGTTGGCGAAGAATTACAAATGCCAATCCATCCGTGTTGCATGGTGCAATATCCAAATGCTGTTTACTCTAATAAGAACGAAATTTGTCACGTTCAATTTGAAACTTTCAAAATTTCCACAAAAAAGCACGACAATTGTGTTTTACTGTCTAATAACAATGTAGTTTTAGTTTTGGATATATTAGAGGACAACTCAATCTTATTTATTCGTGCAAAACGTTTTTTAAATCCAACATCTCTTTTCACTATGCCATGTGCTTCAGAAAAACTGGGTATATTTGTAATATTAAGTACAACTGCTTCAGAAATTATAACAGTTCCACTCACTGAAATAAAAAAGAAATGTTTAATACTGAAAAATATGAACCAGGCTGATTCTTATGTTACAATACCGCTTCTTCATACCAACAATTAGATGCTGTACTTGTTTGTAAATATATTTTGATGTGTGTTACTGGTAAATAATGTTAAAAATAGATTGTAAATAATATAAATCATTTCAACGCGTTTCTTCTTGAGAAAATAAATACTTGCTAACTTGCTTACTTGGAAATGTGCAAATGTTATCCATATGAAATTGCACAACATTTGTAAGGTGAGTCAAATCATTCATATATGCCGTATTAGTATTTAACGTTGTTATTTCGCAATGCTTTATGTATCTAAACCTCATGCAATTATTAGTAAAATCTTAAAATTATAATTTTGATAACTGCTAACATATAAAAAGAATTATTTTTTAACAAAAAATCCTTTCCTACTTTTTTCTTTATTAATGTAAAAGAAAACTTATTACGTTAAGGGGATCCTAATGTGCTATCATGACTTAACGTGAGAAAATCTGCATTTCTGAAATTATTTTTGTTCTCGGCATAAAATCGACCAGCATTGACATCATTAATGCATATACTTTAACTTCTGAAAAGGATTTTTTATTTTGTAAAGCTATGTTGCTCAAAAAAATGATATGTTGCTCAAAAGAAAATATAGAAATTACAGGCGGGTTTAGGATCCCCTTAATTATACACAAATTACATAAAAACAATATTACTTTTTTCATGTCAAACTAATGCTTTTACCAATATAACAATTTATGTTATTATAGATGTATATATTTTAATATATGCGAGAAAAATTACACATACTAATTCAATCATTTTTTTAGGGATTATATATATAGAAAGATAATGGCACTGGAACGTGGCCAAATTGAAGGAAATAAGAAATACTCCGTTGTGAAATTTCTTGCGGACAACTCTTATTCGGAAATACCATCATCGTGGCTTATGCATGATGGCAAAAAGCAGATGTGTTTATGGCCGCCACGGACAGCAAATGCTGCAAGCTTAATAGCCAATTGCACAAGTCCAAATTTCGAAACTTGGACTTTACACGAGGTTGTCCTCATAAAAGAAAGCTGCAGTAAGTATTTATGCATTCATATCTTGCTTTCCCAGCAAACACCAATTATAACTGATATATAACGTCGGAGTAACAGATAATATAACAGGTGTTATACTGTAGCAGCATAACTGCTATATAACTTTACGTTATTATTATAATATAACTGGATCATAAAACTATTATATTGCTCCGTTATTTATATGTTATAATAAATGCACATTAATACAACTGCAATATATGCGTGTTGTACAACACGGTTGCGTTGATATTATATAAATGTTATTTAACATAATTTCAATTACCGCCGGAATTATGACTCCGCGATAGCATGCGCCATAACGGCGCGCGCAAGTTCGCGGTCTCTTTCCGCTAGTGCCATCGTGCCACGATCGCAACATACATTATCCGCGTCTGTCCGTGGGAGATCGTGAAGACGCGAACCGCGTTGGCGGGTGTCTTTTAATGACCATCAATATGTGATAGTTTTCATGATTGTCATAAGATACGGGCACAAACAATGGGCGCGTTCAGCAGATACAACTGTTGAGTGAAGACTGAAATAGGTTATGGTTTACGACGAATACTGCAAACATAATTAATTCTCTCTCGGATCCCGTGTTAGGGCTCGGGCATTCCGTAGCGCGGTAGGACGTGCGGTTCCGCCGCTACAGACCGTGCACACGAGAGCGATTTGTACCGCGCGGCTAGCCCGCGCGGTCGAAACCGCTCGTGTGCACGATCTGTTCAGGTCTGTCGCGGCGGAACCGCGTGGTCGAAACCGCTCATGTGCGCGGTCTACCGCGCTACAGAATGCCCGAGCCCTAACACGGAATCCGAGAAAGAATTAATTATGTTTGCAGTATTGCCGTAAACCATAACCTACTTCAGTCTTTGTATACAATAATTGCAAGACGTTCAAGTAATTGTGTAAGGTTTACTGCAAATATAATTATTATTCCTCGTCGGATCCCGAGTTGTGCAGCCTCTTAGAGCCAACGTTCCATTACTACAAGGTATATAAGCTTTTATTTCTAACAACAAAATTTATTGAGAACGTTAAAATATGTTACTTTATAAAAAGTAATACCCATGTATATTTTTTCAGTCATATTTTTCTACATCTTGCAATTACCGTGAAGACGTTGAAGTAATTGTGTAAGGCTTACTGCAATATAATTATTATTCTTCGTCGGATCCTGTGTTGTGCAGCGTCTTTGAGCCAACGCTTTATTCATCTGCAAAGGTAATCTTTATTTCCAGCAACAAAAGAATCCCGCACGGTAGGGGTGTGAGATTTGAGCCGGGATTCACACGAGAGTCGACTAGTGGGAAACATGCACGCAAGAGAAAGCATGTAGCTGCGAGCACAAATACCTGCTTTCTCCTAAAATCTTTACAAACGAATGTGCGATGAACTGCTCCTGGAAAGGCGTTCGCAAAAATTTTAAAGTCTTCGACTTGTATTTTATTAAAATTATGAAAAGTATATTGTACATATTATGTTATTAATCTGTTATTAATCTGTTAACCGAAATCTTTTTTACATTGTTTTGCTAACTCCATATTATCTTTTTTTCAGGATAAATAACTACACAACACGCAACTTTGACAGAGGCTGAATTTGATAATATAGTGGCGGAACGGCTACGTTTTGCGAAATAAAGAAAGCAGAGAGGAGAGAAAGAAAAACACATCAAACAGGGACAAACTAATGAAGAAGATAAATAACTTCTTCTAAGAAGCAAATACGTTTGTACGTCGAGTTCGAGGTATTTACGGTTATATTCTCATGACTGACATGCGATTAACATTATTATATAGATGCGCGAGTATACAAAATCATCTCGGTGCGCCAAAGCACATCTGCCGAGCGTTTTGCTCTTTTTACATATTAGCCCGTTCTTCGTGAGGAAATGTACCTAACCTGATGTTTCCTAAAAATGAAAAATTTCTAACTTGGGGGAGGAACTCGTGAAAATACTATATAATTTTCTATGATCAGTGCACAATACGTTTTGATAAATTTTGATAAGTGGAAACCGGAGCTTTAATCCAAATTTTTTAAAAGACTCAGCGTAGCATGTGCAGATGTTACATTACGAAATCTGCACATTATAAATAATTTTACTTTACCCAGTGAACACATTTTATAACGGCAATATAACATGGAAGTTACATGTAATATCACAATGTTATTCTTGTGATATATAAGGGCTACATAACATGGAAGTAACATGCAATTTAACATTGTTATATGCAGGTAATATAACTGTTATATATCTTTTTGGTGTTACAGTTATGTAACAAAAATTGTGTAATTGTTACGTAACACGCTTGTATCAATGTTAGTATAACTAGTAATATTCTGGTAATATTAATGGGGTGTAACGGAATAACATACAATATAAGACTGTTGATTTGCTTACTGTTTACGTTTTTTTATGTGCCCGGGCTCTTAAACCCTGCATCGTTTTATTTTGCTAGAGCTAATAATGGTCTGCGCATTTCATCATAAATTTTTAATTGTTTTTAAATATATATATTTTGTTTGAAAGGTTTAATATTGTGCAGAGGCCTTTTAGTTCGCCTTAAGGCAAAAATTATAATTTACAAAATATATAATTTATAATTAATAATTATTAATAATTTACAAGATATTTATAATTTATATGATCAATTTATATAATCCGGGTATCCATCCGTATCGGTAAATAACGTATACTCTTTTTAAACTGAATTTGTTTCTTAAGATGATTTTTGAAAAATTATATATTTACGCTGATTGTGACATATGTAGACTATATATAACACTTACATCAAATTAAGAAGTAGTCTACCATGTAAGGCAGTTGCCTCACGATCCAGAGGTCCCGAGTTCGAATCCCACCAAGGTAAGTGTTTTTTTCAAATACAAAAAAATATTTATAATCATAGACTGCATCTTAAGAAACAAATTTAGTTATAAAATGGTAATAAAATTTCGAAAAAAATATTTTTTTTACGTTCATTATCTTATTATAACTGTTACGTAATAGTTAAATAACACGTTATGTAACATGTTATATTGCTGAGTCGGAAATTGTAAATTACATGTAAGTTCCATGTAACACTTTGGTTGATATAACCTGTTAAATTCGGTTACATTGCCGTTGCATTTTTGCTATATTACTGTGTTCACTGGGTACGTTATCGCGAATCAATCATACATCACGCGACATGTATCGAACTTTCGTGTACGATCATAGAGAGTCGCATTGTTTTTTTCACGTGAAACTTGAATTAAAATTTTTTGGCAATTCCGCTATTCTAACCAGGCGGAAGCAGTTATAAAGGAACAAAAAAAATTCCAAAAACGACGATTCCACAAACATAACGATACACATAGCGTTTCCTCGAACGCAAGAGGAAACGTCTGCGATCTCGAAGAAAGCAAAACTCGCTAACGTTTTACCATTCGCCCTAGACAATGTTTGTTTAGAGAGCAGAAACTAGTGTTTCGAACTCGTAGATTCGTTAAACGCAATAGACTTAAGCTCGACTGCGGTATATAAGCTTTTGGAAATTTCGCATAAAACGATTGTTTCTTCTGATTGTTTTCTTACAAAGAGCGATTATTACGGGACGCGATCGAATAGAATAAACGGTGTTTATCTGTGTATCATTGTATCGCTACGAAATAGGAATCGATGCGAAATGAAAAGATTTAGAAAGAGAAAGAGAGAGAGAGAATGATTATTAAATCAGTACAAATGTGTCTATTTACTACGGTGATACACTGCTTCATCCCACAGCCGTTGGTTTCTATCTTTCGTATGTACTTTCGAGTATTATTTGATGGTTTTTAATTTTTTTATCTTAATTGTCATTTTTAGTTTTTATTCGATAATATTGTCAGATTTTTTTTGTTTTCTGCGTAAAAAAAGTGTACAACTTAGTCTATAAGAAAGATATTATATATAATAGTAATAAAGATATAAAAACCTTATATATAATTACTGTTGTTTATTACTTAATTAAGAGCAATATATGGTTCTAATAATTTTAATTGTTACATACTTGTTACAAATGTGAATATCATAAGTATCAAATTGCTTTTTTAAAACTAATTTCAAGCAAAACTAAATCAAATTTTGATTAGTTTTGCATGTAGTTAATTACAGATCTTAATATTTATGTATGTATAAATATCAAATTCTGTAATTAATTACATGCATAACTAATCAATAAGTTTTATTTAGTATTGCTTAAAATTAATTTAAAATACGCAATTTGATATTTATGATATTTACATTTGTAACAAGTATGTACTAATGAAATTTTTTATTCTTAATTTAATATAAAATTATTCAGTAACAAGAAATTAACAGTTACATAACACAATTCTATAATTTACATTACAGTTATATAACTTTTTATTAAATTTAAATACATGTTACCTAACCATTTGATAACATCTTTGAAGATTATATTACATGTTATATATGCCTTCGATTAACGTTATATATCTGACACTACACACGAGTGGGAAATTACCACTAACGTGTACATAACCTGATACAATCGTGTTATATTGCCTGTTACATTTCGTTTATCAAGATAACATAACAGTAATATACCCGTGTTTGCTGGATTGTTATGTATATTACCATTAGACCATATATAACTTACAATTAAGGCTCCTAGGTAGTCGTCGTTTCTATCCTTGTTTGATGACGTCAGAAGCGAGAAATGAGTGGAATTGACACGTTAAGAATTCTTGCGTGTCAATTTCAAATAAAAAGATATTTGCACAAAATAACACATTAAATCACTTCAGCACACTTTGAAAATACTTCGTAGTTTATCTCTTTCCCTTGACAGCTAATAAACAGCCGTAAATGTAATATACGAAGCCTAACCATGCAGATTTTGTATTACATACATTTTACGGCTGTTTATCTGTCAGGGGAAGGGCTAAACCATGAAGTATTTTCAAAGTGTGCTGAAGTGATCATATACACACACTGGAAATGTAGATAACAAATTGTTTTTTTTCATTGTAGCATCTCTGGAATCTGCAAGAAAAAATGCAGTAGATTCCAGTTACGAAACGACCGGTGATGAAGACACATTGGAACGTGGCAAAAGGCAATATATTAAACAATAAATACAGTTCCGAAGAAGATGAATGTAATACACCTCGACCACCTAAGAATGTATCACAACATTGTTTTATTATATTTTACAGGATATCTGACTGGTCCCATAAGCTCGGTCGTGTACAGGACATGAAATTAAACACAAAAGTTTTCTACTATTTTGTAAATAACGTGATCGCACATGATCATTTATCATTTACCAATCTTTTTTATTTCGTAAATCAAAATATGTAGTTATTTGCAAAATAATAGAAGACTTTCGTGTACAGTTTGACTTTATCTACCTGCATACGAACGGACGTGCAGAAGCAGTCAGACACCCTGTATATTATAATTATACGTTATTCTCTTTATTTTGTTATTTTACTTGAAATAGAATCTAACAAATAATAAGTGTCTTTATATCCTTCACTTTACTGATATATACATACATCCCAGTCAAAAACAGCTAGTCAAAATGATGTCAGAAAAAAATAGACAAATAGAATTCCTGTAATTGTAATAATGCCAAAGACCTGTCTGTGCGGTCGCGTAGCTCCTAAACGACGCGTCAGAGGTTGCTTGACAAAAAATGATCCTTTCTGCGAGACCTATCGTTCCTCAAAGTTTGTTGCAGAAGTCTTGAATCACCCTGTATATAATAAATATACTCTTTTTTAAGGTTTTGAGATCCGGAGTTTCCTGACACATTATCAAGCACTTATTGACAGATATACTATCGTGGTATGGGACGTTATCATTCTCGTTTATATCATTCCAAATAATGTTTTCACTGGGATATATATGTATACATAATTAAAATGTTTGATATGTATTTATTAATAGCTTTAGAACTCTTTTAAGATATTAAATGAAACAATTCTGAAAGATTACAGTTGTCTCGTTTTATACAAGTGTTTTTGCAAAATATACATAAAAGTAAAATTACATATTTGGTTTTTTAAGTGCTATAGGCAAAATGTTGATAAAAATATTTTGTTCAGGAAAAAACGATCAGAGTAGGTAAACTAGGCCGGTTTTAACCCACCGCGGCGGTATTGGATTACACAAGGGTATCGGATTTCACGGAGGGGGGGTACCGCGGGAGAAGGGTGGTACCGCGGGGAGAAGGGGTGGGGTAGGGGGGGGGGTGGGGGGGGTTTTACCGCGTTTTCCGACGCCGCGAGGTGAAGGGTACCGCGTTTTCCGACGCCGCGGGGTGAGGGGACCTGCGTTTTCCGACGCCGCGGGGTGAGGGGACCGCGTTTTTTGACGCCGCGGGGTGCGAGGTGATCGCGCTCGCGTTTTCGCCGCACCGCGGGGTGCGGGGTGACTGCGCTCGCGTTTTCGTCGCCGGCAGGAAGAAGGGGTGACCGCGTTCGCGTTTTCGCTGCGCCGCGTGACGTCACACGGCACGCTCGCGTTATCTCCCTCGTTCTCTCGCGCCCCTGTCCCCCGTTCGCGCGCGGTCCCTCTCGCTCCCGGCCCCCGTTCGCGCGGCCCCTCTCGCTCCCATTCGCGCGCGTCTTCTCATTCACGTTCTCTTTCCCTCGCGCGTTCTCACTCACGATCGCGTACGTCTTCTCGTTCGCGCGCGTTTTCTCGTTCGCGTTATCTCGTTCGCGTGCGTCTTCTCGCGCTCCCGACCCCCCCCCGTTCGCGCACGTCTTTTCATTCGCGCGGTCTGCTCCCGGCCCTCGTTCGCGTTATCTCTCTCTCTCTCCCGTTCGCGCGTTATCTCTCTCTCCTCCGTTCGCGCGTCTCTCGCGCTCCCGGCCTCCGTATCTCTCCGCCGTTCGCGCTCGTCTTCTCGCTTCCGTCACCCATTAGAGTTAGATATTTTTATATTATTTTAAGTGATTTATTTATTGGAAATAAGAGGAAGAATATTTAACAATGTATACGACACAGATGAGAGAAAACGTTTAATGATCGCGCGATGAATGCGGCACGCGCATTCTTATCTAGAGTTACAGCTATGTAATTCTAAACCGCTGACGGTGGACAAGGGATCGGTAGACAGAAGGAAAGATAATTTTAGATACAGTGATATATGCATTTAATATACATTATTTCTCATATAATGCACCGTGTATAGTATTATCTGCAGCATACGCCAACAGTTCACATCAATAATTGAATCTTGCAAATAGCGCCAATGTACGGCTACTGCTGCGAGCATACCATTTCAACTGCAGATCCGCACCCATTACCATCTATAATGGGCATAGGGGTACGTAAACAGAAAAAAATATTAAAAATAACTCTACATTACATTTCACTACCCTATGTCACACCTTACCAATCGCATTGTAGGAATAAATAAATCATCCTCCTCATCATCCTCTGTCGAAATGTATGTTCCCCAAATCCAATTGGGCTCCCTGATACGATGCTTAGGACATCACTCCATGTAGCGGATTGCTATTTGCGTTTCAGGGATAACTCACAAAGGTCATCTTCATAATGATAATACCAATGATGTCCTGCTAACAGTACAGTCGTGAGCGTAGTGAGATGAGTCGTTCAGATAAGTATTCATCTCGATGGCCATCATATATATCATCGCCGTACTCATCATCTCCAGGCTTGTATCGCGATACATAATAATTCGTTAATTCTGCCACGACACATGATAATTTGAAAGTTATTAGGCCAAATCGGAGTCGGCATACTTGTATCAATTAATATGATATCTCTGCAACGCGTGATGTGTTGGGCACCACTTGTTAGTGCGAGTGAGCACGTTTCGAAATCCAACTTCTCTGCCGCGAAGATTATGCACAATCGACGAGCAATAACGTTTGTCTGTTCCCGCGTTGTCCATATTTTTTCACACAGTGTCAATGCCGTTTCAAACTCTCGACTGCGCGCTAGAATCCTCGTAGACTATTTATACGTACAAAAATGCGAATCTTGCAAATAGCGCCAATGTACGACCTGCATGGTGACCACCACCACAATCCACATAAATGTGATATCGTTGTCTAGAACGTGATGAGATCACCGCATCGGGCAATAGCATCAAATATGATTTTTTCAAGAACATGTCGCGACGTGTCTCGCGATGATTTCATCGAACACGTGCAAAACCGCAAATTTTACAATTTCACATAAGTCAATGGTACATTATTGATATCAAGAACATACGTGTCTCGCGATGATTTCATCGAACACGTGCAAAACTGCAAATTTTGCAAATAGCGCCGATGTACGGCTGCTGAGATAAAATTAAATATGCTAGCAAACGATGCATCATTAGTAGAATATAAATTGACGAATCTGGGGGATATGCTCAGTAGTCGAGAATTGGAAGTCGTGAGTACAATTGTGTCAGAAAGAAGATCGTGCAATAATATGGAGCAAGAGTTGTTGGACCAATCCGCCCTTTTAAATTCGTGGGAAGAATTTACCGCGTGGGAGCAACGATGCGACGAGTTTATCGAATCGTTGGAAGAACAAAGCCGAATTAAACGGCCACGATTATCGATCGGTCTCAAACAGTCGTTGATTGCTTGTATCGCACGACTCGAAGGTCTGAAAGACTCGGTACGTCAACGTTTCGTGCATGTGGGTGCCGGATACAGTGCGAGTGAGACAGGATGGTGCGAGATAAATACGGCTTTTGAAAGTCGTATACTGACCGGTGTGGTAATAAATTCCAAACACATCGACCCACGTCAATTTCTCAAAAATGCGAGAGACATTGTACTCATTCATGTGCGGAACGTCATGCAACGACATGACAATGTAAAGATAACACAATGTTTATGGTGAATTTGTTGCGGGCAACAAACGCGCGAATAAAAGTATCGCTACGAGAAAGTGTGAACTCTTTCGTATGTCCGATCTGCGCGAGTGGTACAAGCGACGCGTTATCGAGCCTACCTTAGCATCGCTGGAGGAATTCCAGGAACGTGATAGCGGATGGGCGTTGTCACGTATACTCAATTTGACTGTTAACGTAAACAAGTACAATCCATTGCACGGGGGGTGTCTTGTGGAAATACCGCAAGAAATTAAATAAAGAGAGCGGTGATAAACGTGCGATCAATGCATGCGGACAATGCATGTTTCGCATGGTCAGTGACGGCTGCTCTGCATCCAGCCCGAAGACATGCAGAACGGGAATCGTCGTATCCACATTACGCGTTGGTGCTAAATCTTACAAACATTAAGTTTCCAATGACGTTGGATCAAATTAAAAATTTTGAAATTACAACGACATCTCCATCAACGTGTACGGCATCGAGAAAAAAAACAAGGAACTTGCTATCTTGCCAATACGGCTCACCGACAGAAAGATGGACAAACATGTAAATCTGCTGTACGTGCATGACGACAACGTGGGACAACATTTGCATTGATCA